>JAEQBH010009640.1:0-92504 GCA_016808115.1 Tetrastigma voinierianum | reverse complement strand
CTCGCCCGATTTTCATGAGTGGTGCTCCAAGCCACCAAGATCCACGATTATTCATGGCCGACGGCTAACAACGGACCTTGCTTTGGCCACACTACAGACGAGCTGGGGTAAACGATTACCTGTGTGGAGTCGTCTGGTATCCATGTTTAGTCCTCGATACCGCCCACGTACCAGACGAGCTTAGTAGACGAGTACCTAGGCTTTGGGACTCGGGGCTTAGCCACGGTCTTAGAGTGTGTAACTTAGGTATATGAAAACCTAGGATTGGGACCTGGGCTTAGGCCATGGTCATCGAGGTATAAGAACATCACCACTCGTGGCTTGATGTTGGGAAGGTTTGCAAGTATGCGATTACCTAGGAAGTCACCAGACAAGATTAACACCAGATGGCTATGTTCGATGTGCGATGAGCTTATAACACAAACAGCCTGTATGTTATGCGGATAGTGTGATCATGTGTGTGGAATTGCGATTGATATTGTATGTCAGAATATTATAGGAAAAGGTTGAATACTGAGTATGCAGTGAAATATGCAACCTTAGGGTGTTCAAAATTGGAAAATAGTCCAATTAATGAAAAATGATGGAGAAAAAAATTTCGCTTACAAAGGTAAACCTAGAAAAATGGATAAAATAAAATTCCCCAATAAATTTATTGTAGTGGTTAGTCGAAAAATAGTGAAAAAAAATATATGTATATTGGTGGTTTTCCAATAGTTGTGGAGTCAGAAAGTAGTAGATGCAACCGTAAGACCTAAAGTAAGTGGAAATCCAATTTATGGAAAAGGGCAAAATCGTACTGACATAAAATTGTAATTTTTGCCAAAACTCCAAATTTATTCTTAGATCCTCAGATGAAGAAACGGATTGCACCGTCGAATCGCCCTTCGCAAAATCAGCTAGCAACGTAGTACCTCAAATGGTCAAATTCATGGATACCAGATTCAGACGTTTTCGAGGCATCGCAGCCGAAAAGCCGAAATGATTCCTCTCAAGTACCGAAAGTCATATATGACACCGATTAATGAAAATTCATATGCGAAAGCGAGTAGAGAAATGGTGAAACCCGACGTATCAAATATGCGCTTCAACGCCAAAACCTGGAAGTTATATCAAATTCAGAATATGGTTCGGTTTATGACTAAAGTTAATAAAACAGAGAACATGACCCTTCTCCGTAAATAAAATTAAAGAGTAAAACGTGGGAAAAAGGCTTGCGTAGATCGTAAAATTCAAGTTTCAGAGTGAGAGTGTCAAGCTTCTCTCTAAAATACGGCATCCGACCAGCCTAAAAGCAGCCTTCGTGACAAGAAGGAGAAACCCGCTCTACGCGAGAGAGGGTCTGGCACTACAGATTTAGGGAGTTTCCTTCCTAAACTCCTTGAGGTAGGGGTTTCCTCCCTTACTCATGCTTATTCCCTTAAATACTATGCAAATGTTTGAGCTTAATGAGGTCATGGAGAGGTCGCTTGATCGTCCCAAACCTTGAGACCAAACTTGATAGGTGAATTTTCAGCACCATTAGAGCAGCCAGACTGCCATGGCTGATTGAAGCCGTCGTAAAATTGCATTTGGTATTAAATCATGTATTGGTTTGAAAAGGCCGGAATGGCCGTGAGACGGTCTCGCCAAAGTGAACCGATGACTTGTTGAGAAAAGTTTGAACTTTAAACCTGGTTTTGCAATGCCCAGGAATATGGACACTAAAAATATATTTTCAAAATGGTGAAAATATGTGTTCAGTCGAAAGTGATTTAAAAAATTAAATTGTTTCGTGTTTGATCATTAGCCCAAGTGATCTAATTTTGATGTTGCTTAAGTTCAGATAACAAGCACACATGATTGTGTGATCGACATTATGCGAATAATGCACGTACTGGTTATTATTTACATGGCTAATGACCGTAAAGCTGGAAATGACATACATGTATTCCATATGCAAATCAATTAATCCCAAGACTATAGAGTTAGTGCATGAGATGAGTCTAGAGAAAATTGGTTCCAGAGGGTAGTCTAAAAAATAATAATTATCTGGGAGGGTAGTCCAAATGAAAAATATCAACCAGCCACAGTGCAAGCCCAATTGATATTCACGTGAGGGTAGTCCATTTCTTTCTCGCTGAAACAAATAATATATCAATCGCCTGAGCACCCAATTGATACATATTACACTCCGAGGGCTGTCCACTAATAAAACAATAATTCTCATGTGTTTGCGCCAGCGAAATGCTGGTAGATTTGATCAGACCTGCATCCGAGCCTTCAGCCAGCCACAGACATTCAAGTAGATCATGCATTTGCTTGAATGTGTTTAAATCGCAAGTATAAAAAGCAGCAAGTAATGGTTAACAGGGGGAAGAAAGCAGAACATTGCACCGCACTTAGGTGGTGAGTAGCCCACTTAAAGTGGGGCTGGCCCTCCCATCGAGCATTAGCTCACCCGCCGTGGGACCCCCTTACTGTGTATTACTGGAGCGCGGCGTGAGAGACTGCCGTCCCAGAGGCCGGTGCCTAGAAGAAAGCCACGTGCTTTGGTTTTACATGTATTGAACTCCTTGCTTATTATATGCAAAGTGCTTCTTAAAGAGGAAAAATATTGAAACTCAGAATCATGTGATATATAGTTGATTCATGTGTTGGTATGCATATCGAGACTGTTTATGGGCCCAAGTGGTCGATTGGGACATATATATATGGATTATACCCAATCGTTTCGGGATGTAAAGATATGCAAGTATTGCCCGATTGCAGAGCCTCCGTGACAAAGCGAGACTCGCTCGATTGGCATGCCTGCAACCCGACATCCACTTTATTCGCTGGTCGACGAATAATCCACCCCCGAGATCTCTGGGCCACCATATCGAGCTTAGGTATACGAATACCTAGGAGCTCTGTTTGGGTATCCATCACCACTAGGTGGTTTCCATTTTTAGAGAATAGGTATGAGATCGGCGTCGCCAGCCTTGTCGTAAGCAAACACCCACCACTGTGTGGTTTGATGTTATGTAGGTATGAGATTACTTAGGTAAAATCACGACAAAACTAGACACTACATGCACGCGCTGTTTGCGAGCCAGGTGATTTGATGAATTAATGTGTGAATGGTATGCTTACCATGTTGTGTGATGAGATCGTTTATGTGTGCTTTTGGTGATTAGCACATGGATGAGTTAGGAAATATGTTAGAAAAAATATTCGAGGTAGCTTTGTGTTGCATTTAACTGAACAAAAAGAAGAAACAAAATAATTTTGGAATAAATTTATTTGGTTTGTAGGTGAAGAAAATTAATTTTAAGGTTTTACAAAGATAAATCCAAGAAAAATTAACAAAAATAACTCTTACTAAATTTGTCGGGGTTTGAAAATGAGAAGAAATTTTAGTAAAGAAAATAAATTTTATAAATTTATTTGGTTATGAGGAGGGGAGAAAATAATTTTCTAAGATTTTACAAGTAGTAAAATTGAAGAAATTTAACTATGGTAAAATAAATTTTTATAAAATTTATTCTTGAAATAATTCAAGAAAAAAATTAAGGAAAAAAATGATTTTTTAGTGATTTTTTTTTTGTCATTGAAATATTGGAAAATATATATATATATATGAGCAGAGTATATAGGTATATATATATATATATATATATATATATATATATATATATATATTTAGAATGAAAAAAAATTTTTGATGCATGAACTCGCTTGCCACGCCCAAATTGTATCATGAATTGTATTGCAAGAGAGAGGGCTGGAAAAAATTGTAGCTAAAAAAATTAGATTGCAATACCATTCCTTGTATTGCGCAGAGGAAGGCTCGAGGGTTGGAGTGCACAGAATACACTATATTGTAGCTTCAGCAGAGAAGGAATGGGGCTATGAAAATCAGACGCACGTGGGTCACGAAAATAGACGCAAGAGGTCAAGTTATACAAGAGATTGTATCACAGAATAGTTCATACTGAAGCAGTCACAAAAATTGCATTATAAAATGGAAGCAGGCTATATTGTATTGCGTGAGTGGGATCAGGACAGAATTGTGTTGCAATACAATTTTTATTAGACGGTCAAGAATCCGCTACTATGAACAAGAAACTGCGGAATAGTAATCCGTGAACAAGAATCCGGTGAACGCGAACGTTTTGACCGGGCTAACTGTGAACAGAAATTTAGAATTTTTTCGAAAATCAAATAAAATACAAAATTTAATAAATGAGACAAAATTTAAAAAAAAATTAGTTGAAATTTAAAAAATGAAATTTTTGTTGATAAAAATGTTTTTAATGTATATTAATTGTCTCAGACATTGTAAATGCAAGGACAATGTGTATACACCGATTATGTGTATGAATAGTGTCTCCTGACTGCTTATGCCTTAGAGATATCTGTATTGTATTTAACTACCATTAGAAATTGTGTGATCAAGGCGATTGTTATGTAGGAAATTATATGCATGGTGTAATGTGGTTAGAAAAGCGGTAAACGCTTTTATTGCATAACCTCACACTCCAGTGATTCAACAATTTAAACGAACAAGAAGTCCTTGAATTTTATTGAAATAAATGAACCGAAGTGATTGAATTTAGGCGCTCACTTAGAAATGAACCAAGCCTTTGGCCTTCATGGTTGTTAAGTTCATTAGTAATTGGCAATGTGTGCATCGCTAGTTAGACCGAAATGAAAAATTAAATGATTCATGCTTGCCATTGAAATAATGTGATGGCTGGGCCGAGTAACGAGGACGTAGAGGGCGTCCACAGTGGTACCGGGTCGTGCACCACTAAATTGCTTCGATCGCCAGACTCGTACGAGGCCGTAGGTATTACATCAATGCTATCGCATGTCGGTAGCACAAAGTGTAGATAAGAAGATCCCAGTAACCTCCGTGAGGTTTACGATCATCCCTCCGACATTCACAGAGAGATCCGACACAAGCAGACCACCTTGGCTCACACAGATCAGAAAAGCGAGGTTATGGAAAGTTCCTCACTTTCGACACTACCAGATTAGACTAACAGTGTTCCAAATGAGTGTGAGGCTCCGAAATATGCGGAAATGCGGCAGGACCCCAGAGACCTTACGAGCCTTCAGACGTGAGTTATCCCCTGGCGGATTTAGTCGAATAGTGGATGATATGTCGAAGGGTCAAGCAGTTAGAGATCTCTGGGACTCTACCACGCTGGACCCGGGAGGATCAGCGGATAATGCCGAGTTCACACGTCATCCCTGATGGATCGGGTCGACACCACTGTGGTTGTTATCGAATGCAGTGGAGCTCAGAGAGTCGCCTCCGGGCCATATCGCAAGACTGCACTGCAGGTCGGGGGGACAAGCATGATATTTTGGTCGCATGTATCACGAGTCCACGTTTAGGATTGCCACGGCGGTCAATAGCAAGCCTACTCCCGGAGGACTAGGTGAGACCGGTACTTAGATCTACCTCGAGTAGTATGCGAAAAGTATGTGGATGTTTTTCGCATTTGCTTCACCCGGATCGCTCCACGAGGGTAGTGTAATTTCAGATCAGGTTACACCCTGGTATTTCACCCATTTCTATGCACTCCGTATAATGGCACCGATCAGTCATAGGAACTCGTGAGTCCGGGGCTTACGTGGAGTTATTGACAAGGGGTTCATTAGGATCGAAAGCAACCCCCACCATGGGGCGCTCCTGGGCTCTATTTCATAAAAGTGAAGGACAAGACCCTTCGACCGTGCATCACTACCGACAAATAATGTGGTTATGATCAAGAATCACCCACTACCGAGGGTCAATATGATTTCGTTTGATCGCGAGTAGGAGCTGCAGTCTAGCTCCAAGATGTATTCCTCAGACCGGTTACCATCACCGAGGGTTGTGGATACAATTATCCCTAAGACAACGCTAGACGACATGTGGCACTTCGAAGTTTACTAGCTGATGTTCTTGATTGACGTATCGCACCAGCAGCAGATTCATAGATCTCATGCATAGGGTATTCCAACCCTATCTAGACACCAGCCTGGTCAGGGTTCTGGATGACATTCGATCACTCTCGCCGAAAGGGAAAGTACGAGTATCACTTTAAGGATTGTGTTACAAGCACGAGAGACCATCACTGTAGACACTTAAGTGCGAGTTTTAGCCATCGAGGGGAGATTTTGGGACACGTGAAAGTCGCACTCGGCAATGACCCAGAGGTGAAGGTCGAGGTAAAACATGAGTCGAGAGACCGGTGTCAATCTTCAGATACGAGTTTCCTCGGGATTGGCTGGTATTACAGAGAGATTCAGAATGGGCCAAGTTGTCCATTCAGCATTGTGATTTCGCCATCAGGAAGCATGGACTCCATGGTTTGGGCGGCCTTGACCAGGTATAGAGAGAGTAGATCAGGATACTGAACACCTGACACTGTGTGTTGGTAGCAAGAGGGAGGATCGGGCCTCTTCTGTCTGGGAAAGCAGGCGTAAGACTTCAGCTTCACACTTAGCTCAGGACCTAGGCCGTGTGCTCTGCATGTGAGACTCGGATTGCCTCTTGCAGACAGGGATCCCGGTGGACTGTGGGACAACAACCTGCCAGGGGCCATAGGACAGAGAGTATACAGCTTCATTCCTCCACACCCTAAGACTGTGTCGAGAGGAATTAGTTTCCCAGCTTTGGTAAAGACACAAGCACTCTCAACAGCACGATCACAAAGGCCGTGAGTGTGAGTCAAAGCTCTCGTGGATGACTGAGTTTGGCAAAAGGAAGGGGTAGGACCTTAGGGTGGCACCTATTGGTTGTTGATTGTCAGTTTGACATCGATGACAGACACCACCCTGCCTGTCGCATCGAGACCTTAGCCCCAAGTTGTCATAATTCGACACCCAAGATTGATTCGGGCTTAGAGGGCTAAGGCCTCTTTAGAGAGGCCACATAGATGTTCTTCCCTAGGGTAGGGTGAGAGTTTGACCCTGAGCAGGCCTGGATTACACTGCAGGTATCTCCCGAGATCTCCGTCAGGGCCACTGGACCCGGAGCGGGTGTCATGCCAAAGATGGCAGCACTATGTGCTCAGGTGTACTTATCATCATGCCGAGTCGGGTGTGGTGCATCAAACAGACTTATTCACCACCTTAGTGAATGAGGGTTGAGTTTGTCTTTGAGACTACGTCCAATGAAGACTCTTAGTTCGATTCAGAAACACTTAGTAATTGGCAAATGTGTCGTGGCAGCAAGAAGCGGGGGCCGTTAACCCCCAAGGTGAGAAGCCCGGAGTTATAAAGGCTAAGGAGACCCGCGGTAGTATCCGAAAGGTCCCGTGGTGGCAGACCCGGGAGATATCCCAAATTCTCAAAGGGTGTAAGAGACCCGTGGAGTTATCCGAAATTCGTGGAACGAAGAGGTCTGGAAAGTGTGTTTAAGAGTCTCCGCCTCGCCCGAGATGAAAACACATGGACATTTTGTGGTTAATAATGCGACTTAGAGTTGAGGATAGGAGTCGGGAGCACTCAGATTTGGCACCCCTTTGAAATTGTACCGGTGTTGTCGCCTAAGGGCTCCTAGATACGGATGTCATTCATGACATGGACTAAGCTGACACCATCGATTGTCAAGGATTTGCACCTTCGGTGGAAGGTCGGGCCATTTACACACCAAGTAAGGGTTGTGTAGGGTTACACGTTGAAGTGATTATATATATATGCTGTATGACACGCCGTGAGCATGCCATTCCCAGTCATATGTAGAGGAGTTGCCATTTCAAGGGAATTCACCTACAACAACAAGCATTAAAGGAGTATACAAATGGCACCATTTGAAGCATTGTATGGGAGGCCATGTAGATTACCGTTATGATTGGACCGAGGTGGAAGAGGGCTCCATCACGGGTCCTGATCTGATTAGAGACACTTCTGAGAAGGTGAGCTTGATACGACAACGTCTTCTTCTCACCTAGCCACGCGGTAAGAGTCAGTTATGTATGCACGACGCCGACCCTTAGAGTTCAGGTCAGATCAGCTTCCCTCGAAGGTGATGCCTAAGAGGAGTGGTCTTGCGTTCTGTGAAGCGAGGAAGTTATTGCCGAGGTTCACGGGGTTCCTTCGAGATACCGTGAGAGTAGGCACCGTTGCAGTACGGTCAAGGCACCACGGCATGTCGTGTCCATGAGGTACTTCACGCTCCATGTTCGAAGTATACCGTGTCCAGCTGGACCTTGAGAGTGGGGACTGGGTTGTGCATTTTGATACCGCGCGATCGCGTTTTGCACGCAAAGTTAATCGCGGAGGCAATGAGAGTGCTACGAGGCACTGGGGGGAGTGGAAGAAATAACGTGGGAGCGCGAGGACGATGGGCCACCTAAATTCCCTTCTTGTTTAGGGGATGAAGTGACGCGGTTCAATGCTTAATAATTAAATGATTGGTGTTTATATGCATGGCATAATGCATGTTGCATATGCATGTCAGTGATATGATCGTCTTAATTTCGACAAAACTCCTTTTAAGGAGGAGGACGTGTACACCGTGGTAAATTCCACTTATAAAAGTATGTAAAATCACTTCGATTACAAAATCGTACTTTCGGTTAAAATCCGAATTTTATTATCTAGATCTCGTGATGACTAAACTGGATTGCACCGCTGAATTGCCTCGTAAAATATAGCTAGCACCTAAAATTTCGCTGAATCGCAGACGTCGAATGGCACGCTTTTTGAGGCATCATAGTCGTGTCGTAAAATGATTTTCGTTGCGACGAAAGTCATATATGACACGTATTAATGTACCATAAGTGGTATGAGTAGAGAAATGGTGGAAATGGACGGCCAAATTAGTGCCGAATGTCAAAATTGGGAAAAGAGGGACAAAATTGGCATTATGGAAATTGTTTAAGTGACTAAAAGACAAAATAGAGAACATGACCCTTCTTCTCCAAATAAATCAAAGAGCAAAACGTGGGAAAAAGGGTGGGGACTTACAGTAAATCGAAAATTCAAGTTTTAGAGTAAGAGTGTCAAGCTTCTCTCTAAAAGCAACACGCGATCCGACCAGGCCTCGCAGCCTTCGACAAGAAGGAGAACCGCTTCACGGAGGGCTTCGTGTGGGGTGGCTCGACAGGAGTTTCTCAAACCCCTGAGGTAGGGGTTTATCCTCCTACTAGCGGCTATTCCCTCTTTGTAACATTATGCAACGTTTGAGCTGCACGAGGCCGTGAGAGGTCGCTTGATCCTTCTCCGCCTCAAACCCAAAGGGACCGAATTGATATGAATTTTCGAAAATTCATCGAGTGTACCTGATCGCCACGGCTGATCGGGTTGTCAAATTGAAGTGATTTTGTATTAAATCATGTATTGGTTTGGAAAAGGCCGGGATCGGTCATGAGATGCGTCTTCTACAAAGTGAACCTGATGACTTGTTGAGCTGGAACCCTTTAAACCCTAGGTTTTATTGTTCCAGGAATAGTGACACGAAAAAAATATATTCGCAAAATACGTTTCTACGAGCTGGATTTAAATTAAATTGCTCGTGTTTGATCACATTAGCCCAAGGAAGCCAATTTTGGAAGTGTTTGGAAATGATAATTACATGACATGATCGCAGGATTGATATTATGAATATGTGCATGTTTACATATTTACATGTGATTGGACCGTATTGGAAATGGCATACATGTATTCCATATGAATCGGAACATCCTAAGACTATAGAGTTAAAGCATGAGATGAGTCTGGGTAAAATGGTTCTGAGGGTAGTCTAAAATATTAATTATCGAGGGTAGTCCAAATGAAAATATCAACCGCCTTGAGCGGCCCAATTGATATCTTCAATTTATAATATCTGGCTGCAAACAACAATATATCAATCATCGGAGGGCCCAATTGATATATATACATCGGAGGGTTGTCCACTAATAAATCAATAATTTCGTCACGAGCTCTAGGGCGAGCGAGAGAGCCTGAGACTCTGGATCCTCCGAGTCGTCGCGTAGACATTCAAAGTAGACTGCGCACTTCTGTTGAATGTGTGTTTAAATTGGAACATTGCACGCACTTAGGTGGTGAGTGTTCACTGTAGCGCATTCTCCCACCGAGCATTAGCTCACTCTCTACCGTGGGACCCCTTGCAGTACATGGAGGCGCAAGTATGCAGACAGCTCGCCCTAAAGGCTATCGAAGTTCTAAGAGTTTTAATGTGGTTGTGGTTTTTGTATATGTATTAACTCTTTTAAAGCTTTCTTTTTAATATATGTGTTATGGCTCAAGAGTGAAAATATTGTAACCTTTGTAACCATGATATATAAATGGATTCATACTTGGTATGCATATCGAGAATTGTTTCATGGGCCCGCGGTCAGATTTCCAGTGATATATATATACGGGATTATATCAAAACTGGACCTGTTGTGGGACAGTATATGCAGGCATCAGATTTGGGGCAGAGCTCTCCGTACAAAGGAGAGACCCTCGTCGATCAGGAGCAAGCAAAAAACCCAAATCCATTTGTATTCCGCGGTCGACGCAGAACAACTTACCCCCGAGACGGGCGCCGCGAATCGGTCGGCCACGCTTCCCATTAGGCGCCAGTCGCTACGACATATCAAACAGATTGCGAGAAGTGTGTGGGCAACCAGCCACGACATCTGAGCCAAAGCTTAAGGGGTGTTGGGGAGCAGACAGTGGAGGTATACACTTTGGCCGGCCAGAAAGGAAGGAGCATACCATGACATCAAGAGTTCGAGCGCAAAGGTGCGGACACGCCGGGCGCGCTGAAGCCTCCGGCTTGTCGTGGAGACGGTCAGCGGCCAGGCAAAAACGGGTGTATCGCGATAGTGGTAAGAGCGGTTATTCAAAGGTCACAAAGCCCACACGTATGACACCATGGGTAAGAGCTGCAACATGCCGCAGATAAGGCTGACACTACGAGAGGGCTCGCGATGACAGAACCGCCATGCCCTCGCGACACAGACGCCTACATTCGACCGCTCGCCACCCGGGCCACCCACAAGCAGCATGGTGGCTTCCGGGGAAGAAGATACAAGAACTGGTGCAGCCTCAGCGGTGCGCGCAAACTGGCTCCCGTGGTGCACTGCACCCACCCGCTTTTAGACTCGCACTATTTCACACTGCTTGGGACTGCAACGGTTCTGTAACATTGTTCACAATTTTTCAAAATAAATAAATAATAAACAAAATCATATAAAATCAAATCAATCAATCAAATCAATAAAAACTTAAAATGAAATTTTCTTTAAGTTGATTTGATTTATATATTGAATTACGCCGGGGTCTCAGATTTGGCAATGTAATGACATCAGGTATGAAATATTTGTCAGATAAGTGAATAGTGCCCTGGGCGCCTGGGATATCAGATGAGTGAATTTGCCATTTGACATGTGTAGATGGCTTCACGAGGCGAGAGACGTAGGGGTCTCCTCCACGAGGTATCACTGCACCACGGCCACCTCCCCCCAAATGTGCTCGCCGAGGTCAGCAGTGGATCAGCCATCGGCACGCACGTGCAGCGTGCAAAACAGGCGGAGCTGGGCGTGTGTCAAACAACCCCATCGTTTAGAAGCACACCGTCCCTCCAATGGTTAGATGAGGAGTAATTCTGTGGTCGACGACATGACCCTCACAGAGGGAGAGGTGTATGTTACGCGAGGCATCCGTGATAATGGGCGCTCGGTACTAAGAGGAAGGAAGATTCGGTCTTCCTCCAACCCGAGAGCAAAGTGTAAGACTTCCCTGGTTTTGCATGATATCCCGCAGTGGCCGAGTCATCAGACCAAGGCCGTGACGGGACATTACTAGTCGCAGGCGATGATGTGTTATTTCGTCAACCCTACACTTTCGACCTGGATCGCCCACCTGAGGCAAATCCCCAAAAATTACTGGACACCCCATCCCAATCGAGACAGTCAGGGTTGCCACGTGATGGGCGACATGCATAACACAAGCAACAACCCGACATATATAGGACCGTCCCAACAATGTGGGATCCTAAGGTTTTCGGGACGTTAATCCTGGGGCCAATAGGGACAAAAGAGACACAGCTTGTTCTCCTTCACCCTCTAGTATGGGCCGTGGGAACCAAGACGCTTCCAGGTGCCGCACCAAAGAATTTAGTACTCGCGCAGACGGTCACACAGCCGCCAGCGTAGGGTCGAGGTCAATTACCGTGGATTTGCAAGCCGGAGTTCAGGTCGACGGGGCGATGACGGTTACCATCGGGCCACAGCCTGCATATGAGGCGAGATTGTCCCAGGAGGTGGAGGTCTTCTATGGTACAGAGGTCGAAAGGTGTAGATCACCAGACGCAAGGTACGCTTTATACCGTATTTGTTTTCTAATGCATCATGTTCATTAATGCATCTCAGGTGATAGGTTCAGCTTAGAGGTCGAGGCCTTTGGGAGAAGCCAAGTGTGGGATAAGCTCCTTCCCTAGGACGTGGGGTGAGAGTCGACATGATGCCTGGATTGTGAGTTAGGAGATCTCGCAGATTCTACTCATGGTGGACCCGATCGGGGTGTCACAAAGATGGTATCATCAAGGCTCATGTGCACCCAGAATATCATACGAGTCCTGGTGTGTGTGCACCAGATGGGACATTCACCACTTCCTCGCGAGTGTGGTCGAAGCTCGTTTCAGACTACGTCCCAATGAAGACTCATAGTTCGAATCAAGAAACAGAAGAGCAATTAAAGTGTGTCAAAGTGTGCCAAGAAGGGGTCGTTAATCCCTAAGGTGAGAAGCCCTGAAAGTTGTGGGTGAAAGAGACCCGCGGTAGTATCCCGAAAGGTCCTATGTGGGTGTAAGAGACCCAGGGAGATATCCCAAATTTATGTGGGTAAAAGAGACCGAGGAGCCATCCCTAACTCGTGGGTGTAAGACCAGGGAGATGTCCTTTAAGTTTCGTGGGTGTAAGAGACCCTGAAGCTATTCCAAATTTCGTGTGGTGTAAGAGACTCGTGGAGTTATCTGAAACCCCCGCAGGTGTAAGAACCAAAAGTGGAGATGTATATCCCAAATTTGTGTAGAATGCAGATTCAGCATATCTAGTGCCATGTCATTCCCAGAGAGAAAAACACAATAGCCTGTTATCACCTGAGACCAGTATTTATGATGTAAGAGCCCAGATTTAATCAGACTTGACACTTCCTCTAAAACTCCGTGATCAAAAGTGGTTCCGGGGAAGGCCCGCATATGACAGTCATTCACTGACAATCTCTAGGCCGAATTCACCCACCGGGACAGCCGCGACATGACCCAGCTACGCTCAAAATACCCATGTGTCTAAGCTACATATAAGCTGCATCAAGTACTCTTCAACAAACTACGCGAGGTGGTCAGCGGAAGGGAGACACACTACGGGGATTCGTGGACCCACTTACTACGTAAACCGCGGCTTAATACGATGCGGTGGCTGGTGATAGCGTGGATCGGTTTACGGTCATGTGTGTGGACATTTTCTAAAGCCTCAAAGTAGGATGACCTTCACATTGAGAGATTCTCAGCTCTGGCTGTATATCTGAGAGATCGTCCCCGCTACATGGAGTGCCAAGATCCCATAGTGGCTCGATGTAATCTCAGGGAAAATTCCCACAGACTTCTTAAAGAATTTCCAAAGGCTAGCGGGCAGCCACCTGGCTGACCATAAGTACAGCTTTCACCCACGTATTGATGGGTCGCCGAGGACTATATAGCAGCCAGGACAAGGCTGCTTTAGCATGCCGCTTTCTCGACTCATGGCAGTCGGAAGGAAAGCACTACTACACCGCCACAACAAATGCGTTTATTAGCGAAATGCCGGGATGGTAACTATGAGGGGTAAATATAGCGTGAGTGCCATGGCATCACCGCAAAGCTGACCGAGGCAGGAGGTCCGCACTGTCTTGGGATTCGATGAGACACCGGCTATGGCGGAAGCCGCATATTTACGCCTTCTCGCCCGCCGCAGTCGTGGTGGAAGAGCTACGTGTATCGAAGTGCTCACCTTACAGCTTATGCTTAATCACGCTCTTCGAGGGTGATGTCTGAAGAAAGGAGGACACCCAAAACAAAAGGGCAAGTCAGTTATCGCTGCAGTGTAGGTTTATTTGGGTCTTCCCTTCTCGAGAGATATATCCGCAAAGAGATAGGTAAAGCACCAAAGAATGCACGGCCAGTTTTCAATATCGGCCTAAATACGTCGTGTCCACGGCGGTCACGCCCGATGTCTTAAAGTATACTCAGATCCGCAACCCATGTAAGGGACGTGAGTAGATCGAGGTTACGCCACTCCAGAATGGACCTTCTCGAGGAGGGACCAAGCAGCATTATGGATAAATGAGTGTGCTCTCGCAAATTCCGCAAGACCGCAGGTTAAATGAGGTGGTGCTATGGCAAAGACTGTGGAGGAGGAGTCAATCTGGGAAAGCGAGAGGACACGTAGACAAGGGCCACCTATCCTTCGTTGTGATCAAGGAAAACAAGTGGGTTTAGTCGCTAATATTTAAATGTCTACATATGTATGAAAAGCACGCTGTATGTGTATGCAATGTGAGTCAATGTCAGATCGTCCACTCGGACGCTTAAATTCCTTTAAGTAGGGAGACGTAAAAGACCGCCAGGAAATTATTCTAATTTTCTCAAAATGGCAAACAAGAATTTAGTCAAAATCCGAATTTTTCTAGATCCTGTGTGGATGATGAAACAGATTTCACCGTTAGAATCGTTCCGCGAAATATAGCTTTCACCACGCTGCTCGTTTAAATCTGCAGACAAATGAATTCCCAGACTGCCGAGGCACCTGCATCAAAGTCAGAATGATACGATTTTCTAATAAAGTCACCTATAACATGTACCTTGTGACACACATGTTGCAGATTAGAGATGATTTGAAACGACACCGAGATCATGCGCCAAAACTCAAGACTCGAGGACACATGGATGGCGTATTAAAAGAATGTTTAATAATGCTGACAAAATGCAATAGTATCATCTCTCAAATTTAGACCAAACTATGGCTAAGGTCAGAGGTTTGTGCAGTGGTTGAATCTCTGAGCAGAGAGATGAAAGACCTTCTGTATTCGGCCGATCTTGGACCGTCTGGCTCTCTAATGAGCGTAAGAAGTGCTGCTCTTACTAAAAAAGCAGGCGAGGGCTACGGTGGGCACTGATTTCCTGGGTGGTGGAGTTCCCAAACCAACTCCAAGAGGTAGGGATCTTTTCCTACTGGTGGCACCTTTGTCTGGGGAGCCATGTAAATGGTTAGGAATGTTTCAGGCTTGTTTAGTCAGAATTCCGGGTCTCAAAAGCCTTCAACTATGAGAAAAATTTTTATTCAGAAAAATGGAACAATAACCCGAGGGGTTTCACTGCTCACGTGAATGTGAAGTAACGGAATATTTTGCAGAATCTTGTTTGCTAATTAGCCCATGCGAGCTAATTTTGGTTATTGATGTGAATTTAATAAATGATGTTTTATGTGATTTAATTACGTTAATATAAGCGCTTAAGCGAATATATTGGGGTACGAATGTGTTTGAATTTATGATCACGATTCATACGCACCGCAACTAGAATACGTGGTTTTAGCATGACATGAAATGAAACAAAAACAAAAGGTTTGAAAGTGAATTTCAACGGATGATTTTCTCCTGTGAGAATTGTGTTTGGGAGATGGTCCAACAAATTGCTATTGTCAGCAAAAAGGAGCCCCATGAATTGTTTCGAAGGTTCTTCAACACATTCGCTCTTGGAGGTACCAATACTTTAATAAATTCTAGAGTGAGTTTTTCGAGAACAAAAAGCTTTTGTTTTGAAAAAGGGATATTTTTACCTCGCATTCAGCTTCAGATACGCTATGAGTCTAGGACTCGGGACACGGGGATCACATGTGTATGCTTTATTGAAAGAAAATGCTCACGAAAAAACTGTTGAATGCATTTGTTCGCCATGTAATGCACTTAGGGGTTGGAGCAACCATGTAGGAAAACATTATCGTACTGGGATCGCCTTTGCTCAATTTATCGAGGGATCCGTCATTTACAAGGTACGTGGAGTGATTGTGGAAGGCGGCACCTTTAATGAGTCGTTGTTTAGAAGAAAAGTTTCGATTGTGGCTCCTGGTATTGACTTTGTATAACATGTATTAGAATTGTAAATTTTTAATATATAAGAATTAGTTAAGTAATGTAAAAACTCAAACCATGTAATATATTCGTTGTGATATATTTGATGAGTATTGTTTCGTCTCTCTCTCTCTCTCGAAAAAAAAAAAATAAAAGTGTGTGGCCTAAGTAGCCATTTTTAGTCATTTTTATTCATATGTGGACCGGTGTATTAAACTTCCTGTCGGGACAGAGTAAATTCCTGCAGCTCCCCGTATACAAAGGAGACTCTACCCCCATTTTCACGTGAGTGTGGTGTTCAAGTTACCCGATATCCACGACATTCTACGGTTGATCAGGCTGTCAACTGACCCCTGGGCTTTGGGGCGTCAAAGCCAATAACTCATATACCAGCACACTACACCGTACCATGGACACTCATGTCTAATGCAAACGCACATTAAAAACCATACATTCACAAATGTTAATACGCATGAATATACTAACATTTATCACATTCATGTCACCACATCAAACAAGCATATATCAACATCATTCGACTACCACTTGTGACAAGTAATATCATACTCAAATCCCTAGGCTACATCATGGCGCATAATGTGACGCCCCAACCCTAAGACCCGAAGGTGTCAAGCGAGGTATCACTTTCGTGGATCGGACTCTTTTATTCTAATCTTCTCCCAAAGCCTAAACCCGTTGCCACCGCGGTTAAGGCCCAATTCGCTACAATGTTCTTTTGTAATAAAAACATGTATACATATAAAATTATACATACCACTCAAGTAGTGGCGTCCGATTATGTTCTATACACATAAGTACTAGAGTCCCTTACTCACTATTTTCATAATTCACTATTACAAAACTATACATATAAAATCGGGAGATTACTTTAATAAAGGCAGCTGAGCACCTATCTCCGAGATGGCCTCGCGCCGCTGACGTGGGATGTCCCGTCCCTATCTTTGTCTTCGCTTCCGCATCTACACTGACAACCCGTGCTAAGCTTTACGCCTTAGTCGGAAATATATACATGGACGTAATTAATAATATTGATCTGCCGCAGTTTCTTTAATCGAATACATTCTTATACTCATACAGATTATATACTTATGGCTTCAACACCTACTCTATCTTATCTAGGTCTTTCATGTGGTTCAAAAACATGCATACGCCATATCATTCCTTATCTATCACATATATTTTTGGGCTTCATTTTTGTCATTTGTTTCTCTATATCGTGTACTCGATCTATTTCATATTATTTCCTTGTATCATATTCTCGTAAGTAAGTTTCTATACTTCTTCTCATGTTCATTCCTTTCATGTTCAGATATCAGGCATGTATCATACACTCACATATCTCGTATACTTTCTCATATAAACTCATCTTATAAATTCTTTCATGTACTTTTATCTACATTCCTTTTTTATACTTTCTAGTATATGGTACTTTTGTATACTTTCATCCCTGTCTTTTACTGCTTTAGTTCTTTTCATCTTTCTAGCTTCTAAGGACTTATTACATTCTATGTACTATTACATAACATTTCTTTATCCCCACTCATGGACATGTCTCCTTTCATGTAGAGGCTTACAAATTTTCCATGCTATGCTATTCATTTCTTACATATTGTTTTATCATATATTTTCTTATACAATCTTATATTGTCATATTGTACTTCCCTATATTTTCATCTTATACTTTTCATATACTATACTTTCCTATGATTTTCATATACTCCTGTGCTATTTTCTTATATGATCAGATTTCATATTATCTGTCATATACATTTCGTGTCATTGACACTTTATTCCTTGTACTTGTATACTTGTCATATACTTTTCTCTTTTATATACTGTACTTGTTCATATACTTTTCATGTATTGTACTTTGTACTTTCCATATACTGTCATATACAATTTTTATTCCTTTCATACTTCTCATGTAATTATATAATTTTCTGTTATACCGTCATATTTCATATACTGTCATCTTGTACTTTACTTGTTCTTTAAAATCAGATACTATCATCGCATAGCAAAGGTTATGCTTCATATCATGTCATATATTCTATACATTTCATTTGGGGTATGTATACTGTCATTTTCTTTAGATTTCACGTCTCGCAAATACCTGTAATGATACGAATAACCATAAAATCTTGGTATAAGGTACTATCACCAGTACGCATGCTGATCTCTATCTCGTATATACCCGGTGTATCATCAGACGGCATGAAACACCTATGTTATGTACTATGTGACCTTTAAACGGTCAGAGTAATGGATTCCAACAACTGATCCGTCACGATCAACGGAATACGATACGAATCGTGATAATCAGCATCGTAACCTCAGGAAGAATGCCTATCCCAACCGGCATCGGCAATACGATTTACTAGATATCATCTAACGCAACATATCCGGTAACGCACGATATTTATTTATGATCATGAACAACGTTCCATCGGGTCATCGCTATTCCAGACTTTACACATGAAGTATCATTTCATATATGTCTATTCTATATCGCATTTCGCCTCATAACGCGTAGCTTCTATTCATATTCCATCTATTCACTCTGTATATTCATATCATGCTCTATCATATATTCATCTCATATATTAGCATATAACCTTGCATATAAACCTACCTGATCAGTATCTCCGTTTCATCTACTTGTACATCTTTATATCTCATAACTTATATCTTCATGTACCATATCGACTATCGTATTCAAGATTTTTCTATATATCTTTTAACCCCCAATTTACTCGTATTTAGAATTCTTACCATACATATAACTATTTTCCCATCATTTGCGATATTTCTAGTAGTATGTAAGGTTCAATCGTATAATTCCTAATCTCATGTATTTCTATCATATATCTATTTTATATATTCCTAAGTATGTCTTGCTATCATTCTATCTATTTATATCATCGCATATATTCATATATATTCTTATTCTTATCTAATTTATAAATATTCAATACAATTCTTAGACCTAATTTAACTGGCCCCAAAATTTTATTCGGGTCCCAAAATCTGACTAAATCACACTCCGCCTATTCCAACCTTCATTAAAACAAATTCCATGTCATTATATGACTTTTTATTCCCAAATAGAAAATTTCCATACCCTCGTGGAGTTTGACTAAACCCAAAGATTTTGGTACCACGCGGAGTTTCGCATGTAATCAATCTGCCTCCCGCTCCACCACTCCGACCGTCGAAAGCCGTAGATCTCAAACGGTAAAATACTAAAATTAGATTTTCCTAATATTTAATTAAAAATCTCAGCAAAAATCCTTCTTGTTTTTGGTACTACGTGTAGCCCCTGCCGAGTAGAGCACTTTTCGTCTTTTCGTCGACGAACCGATCATCTCGATTTCCATATATCGAAGAGAGAAGTGAGAAAAAAATAAATAAAAATAAACATCTCACGTTGCTCCCTTCTGAGACAAACATTAAAACGTTTATTTATTTATTTATTATTATTATTTTTTTAAGTGGGACCCACATGTCCACTTTTCTTCACTTCGATCCGTTTCTACCGAAACAAACTATTTTGTCCCCCGCTTCACTTCGCTATCATAATCGTATCATTCCTAAGCATATTTACTATTTTTCAGATTTTCTCAAACTCGCTTTCTGGGGTTTCACTTCTACACCCGTCGCTTAAATTCATAAAATATTCGACCTCAATTTTAAACGAAATCGACAACAGTAACTAGATTTTATGACGAATTTAACTAAGACAGTCCTTCGTTTCGTCATCCAGATCTAGAGAATTTTCTTAAGTTCTTCCAAAATAAGAAATTACTCCTTTCCGCTTGCCCTTTCTCTTCATAAAAATGTCATTTTTTTTCTAACTAATACAATTTTAATCTTATTTTATGCTCCTAAACATATTATAAAATCGTTAGGGTATTCAGGTGTTACAATATTAATGCTAAATAAACCACCACAACATGTCATAATAGCTATGTCCACATCGCAGTCAGACATCAAACCCAATATGTTAGAGCACATATATCGACATCCAAGCATGACACCTATTCAACCAAGAAAATGTCATTTCAATCAATCACACAAACACATGCTAATATTTCATCGTTCTCACTACCTAGGGCAAGTAATGACACACCTCATTTCCTAGGCTAATTCATGGTGTATATCATGCACTTAAGATAGCTCTACAACCCGCCATGTAATGGCTAATTTCAAGACATAACTCCTCACATCCACAAAAAAAAAAAAATTAAGCACACTTATTGTAACAATCAATTTTTCAACAAGGATATGAGAACCAATTGCCATTGAAAATAATATGGTCAGATTCTAGACTCCAAGATCTTTCCATAGAGTCTCTCAGGCTAGGAACACCTAAACTAAGCTCTGACGAGAAATTTATGGCCGTCCAAGTCGAGGCCTCAGTATTTAACAATGACCGACGACGGTGGACCAGTGGGGCCTACTTATTTTTCGGGTCATTTTGGATGTAATATGAGCTCAAATTGTATTAAACTATATATGGATGGATTCTATACTCAAAGGGCTTCTTCATAGAACTAAGAACACCTAAATGAGGTGCCTGACGAAAGGCTATTATGTCATCCGGGTTGAGGCTCAAGACAAATAAGCAGTAAATGTGGGTAGTCATGAAACCACGAAATCAAGTAGCTCCCTGTAGCTCCTTTAAAGCTCCCTGCATATGCTATTTTTCCTACTAAACTCATCCTGCATCAACCCTTTCAACAAGAACAAACCCGCTCTAATTGAGTCCACAAGTCTATAAACATGGCACAAAAACCCTCCGTCCCAAAGTTTCAAAGCCCAAAATCAACTTAATGTAAAACAACTCCAAATCAGCAAAATACGATTTTGGTGAGCGGAGGCATGCAGATTCAACAGCCCTTAGCCCAACCAAGACCAACAAGATGTGGATGAGAAATAAACCGAGCAGGTGCGTTCCCTACCTAGAGCGAAGACGAAACTTTGGAGTCCCAAGACTAGACCCACCCGCCTCCTCAGAAGACCTCTGAAAAACCCACATCCGAAATGGGCAAAATCTTAATTTTGGTTACTTAAATTGTAATTTTTTATCAGAAAATCTAAATTTATTCTCTAGATCTCGGATGACGGCGGATTTCATCGCTGAATCGCCTCAAAAATCTAAGAAGCACGCAAAATTTTGCACATTCCTGAGACACTGAGTTGGCATCGCTTTTTCGAGGCATCACTTCAAAATCGTAAAACGATTAATGGACGAAAGTCACATATAACAAAGTACTCATGTACCATAAGTGGTAAGGGTGTAGATAAATGATGAAAATGGACGCCAATCGAGATAGAGCCCCTCAATTTCAAACTGAAATGGAAGACACAATTGCTATTTTTGAGGAATTTATTAGTCGAGAATAAGACAAAACAGACGAAATAGTGTTTGCCTCTCTTCAAAAGGCAAAAGGGTGGAAAAATGCGTGAAAGAAAAACCCATGTAGAGAGTCACAAGAGTCGCTTGAGAGGATTTAGAGAGAGAACTTCTCTCTAAAAATACGCGATCCGACCAGCCATAGCCTTCGACAAAGAGGGTGAACTCACGCTCACGCTGGAGAGGGCTTCTGCGGTGTCAGGGATGGCGCGGAGTTTTTTAACTCCGAGAGGTGTGTTTCTCCCTACTTGGGTTTTTAATTCTGTTTTACAATGCTTCGGGGGTTCAAGCCGAGGCCTTAAACTATCGTTTTGACTTGCCCCAAAGCTTGGACCGAATTAGACATCTTCCTTTTGATTTATTGAACCTAACGTGAGTGCACCCATAACCGTGAGGGAATCATTGGGTCTTTTATTAAAGTATGAAATTATGCTTTAAATCATAGATTAATTCTGATGATGAAAATGGCCGTGAAATACGGGTTCACAAGTGAACCGATGAATTGTTGAGTTGGAACCCGTAAACCCTAGGGTTTCACTGCTCTAGGAAACAAGACAACGTAAAAATATATTTTCAGGTGAAAATGTGTGTGATTCTAAGCGTATCTGTAAATTGACTGCTCGTGCTCTGATCATTAGTCATGTGGGTTTTAGCCACTTTTGATGATGAATGTAAAGGTCAAGAAAATATGCTATTCGTGATTTGAATTATGCGTAGTATATTCTCATGCTTATAAGTATATTTCAGATGTGGATCGTAACAGATTGAATTGCATGTAGCATGCATTCCATAATGACTGAACATCCTTAGGACTATGGAGTTAGTGCATGAGACGAGTCTAGAGAAAAATGTTCTGAGGGTGGTCTAAATAAGTACCATCTGAGTGGTAGTCCAAACTGAAAATAATGGAGAACACCGTCGAGCTCAATCGATATTCACCCATGCAAATTCAGCCAAAACATCAATACATCAATCAGCTCCGTCGCCCAATCGATATAGTAAGGAAAAATTCGAATGGAGGGTCATTCACAAACCAACAAAACAATAATTCTCATACGAGGCTTAGCGAGTGAGAGAGCCTACGAGGACTCCTGATCTGAAGCTGGTCATGTGTATTATTCAAGTAGAATCACGCATTCGCTGTAATGTATGTTTATTTCGATCATCGCACCACACTTGGGGAGTAGCCCACTTCTGCATGATCTAATTAATGAGCACTTAGCTCTGCACCTCGCCGAGGATATTATTTTACAGAAACAGGAGTATGCGAGGGACTAGCTTCGGCCCTAGGGATGGAGGATCGGGATGAAAGCCTAAGCTATGTATACATGTATTAGAACTTTTTAAGTTTTAATGTATGTATCAGAGTAAGAGAAATATTTTAACTCTTAGAACTATCGGTTACAGTTGGATTCATAGTTGGTATGTTTTAATGGATATCGTAGTACGGGCCCAAGAGGCCGCTTTATCCATATTCGTATTCATTGTGGATTTAAGTAATCGACCGCTTCGGGATGTGCTCTACGGTGTGCTATGTCTGGGTAGAGCCCCCGCATTAGCATGAGACTCCTCGCCTGATTTTCGTGAATGTTCGTAGGTTACCCACATCCACGAGTATTCCGCTGCAAGGTCGACAGAATAACTGACCTCTTAATTTCTAGCAAATACCAGTATCGTGCTTCCAGTATTTAATACCTAGGGGAGCTCTCTGTTTAGTATCCATCACCACTGTGGTTCGATGTGGTTATAGGTATAAAGTGGAAAACCTATAGATTGAGGATTTGGGTTCTAGGGCCTTAGTCGAGGAGAGAGCATCACCACTGTGTGTGGCCCTATTGTCTTAGCTTAGGTAATGAGATTACCCAGAAAATCACTCTTGACAAAACTAGACACTACATGCATGCGTTGATGTTTTGCGTGATTTGGTGAATTATCAGATGATGGTGTACATGCTATGTTTTATGTGTTGTGGGTCATTTGTGTGCTTACGATTAGCATATAGTGTATTGAAATTTTGTTTAGAGTTTTACAAAGGTAATAAAATCGGAAATGAAATAAATTGGAAACCAATTTATTTGGTTTAATGATTTGACAAAATAGAAATTTAATAAATTTTAAGGTGTTAGACATTTTGGAAGTTTACGTGGGTAAACTTGAACAAAGTGAAAGTAAAAGAAATAAATTTCCATAAATTTATACTCAAAATGGAATGAAAGGTGGAGAAATTTTTTGGGCAGAACTGAAAAGAAAATAAATTTTATAAATTTATCGGATGAGAATTGAACAAAATAATTTTCAGATTTTACAGAAGGTGTAATTGAAGAAAATAAATTTTTAGAAATTTATTTTGTGGAGTGTTTAAGAAAATGAAAAAAAAAAATGATTTTTATGTGATTCCAAATTTCGCTGAATAAATGAAAAAAAAATTAATTTAAATTATATATATTTATAAATTTGAAAAAATCAGCATATGTATTTGGGGTATTTCATAATGGAACAAATAATAAATATTGAAAAAATTAATTTTGGTGTATAAACGGATCGGGCTACCGCCCAATTATATTTCTCAGAAAAAGAAATAATAGTAATTTTGCATGCAAGAGTATGATCAGACAGATCGTATGTGAGATGCAAGAAGAAGGGTTGTATTGCAATAAGGCCACTGTAGCTTGTATTGCAAGATAGTGGTTTTAGAAGGCTGGTTAAGGGTTTCAGACAAAGAAGTCGGGGGTTTATACTGCAATAAGTGAAAGGCCGGGAAGCACGGATTGTACCGTTGCAGCAATAAAGTTGGGAATGAGTTGCAAAATACAAAATCAGCTCAGTCAAGTATCAGATTGTAGGGTCGCTGGGAAGAGCCGATTGGGGTAATACAAAAATAGACAGAACAGTCGTAAGGTTAGTGAGGAACCTGTATCGCAATACAAACAAATTGTGCAGTATCAGGACAGCTCGAGAGAGGGCGGTCGGGTCGTGTTGCAATACAACACCCACCCGGGTGACAAGTGGCTGTGCAAGCCGCGCACCCAGGCTCGATACGGCAGGGCTCTCGGCGCTGCGCTACGCCACGACACGTCGCTTGTGGCCAATGACACGACCAGCCAGGTGCAAGTGGCTCGAGGCACGGCGCGCCGCGAAGACGACTGCTAGGCGTCATACGTGAGCGCCGCGACATCTACAGCTGCAGAATCACGATAATAAATTCTCATCGGGCACTCCACGACATGGCGCCTCCAGTTACAAACACGGAAGATGCGACTTGCTGCAGACAAGCGTGTCTATAAGTACAAGAAGCCAAGTATGTATTGGCTCGGTTCACCACAGCGTACACACAAGGCACTTGCTCGCTTTTGAACTCAGAATGACTCAGTTTACAAAATTTTTTTTGAAATAAAATAAAATAAAGGGAAAATAATTTGAAAAAAAGTACAAAAATTTTAAAAATTTTCTTTGTGTATGATTTAATATATAAGATAATTATAATGCATTTATTATAAATGCATTGACGGGTATGTGAATCTCCTTATTATTTATTTATTATTTCTGTATGAATGTTGTCCTGGGTCAGTGGTTTCGAGCCTCCAGGAGATACCGCATTGTATTTAACCTACCATGTTAAATTGTAGATTTTTTATTAGTGTAGAGGACGAGACTTAGAGACGCCCACTGGCAATCGGTCGCACCACCGACATAAGGACCAAATTACCAGATATGATCACAGCCTGTTGGAGGCTTCCGTAGCGTTGCAGCCGCTGCCATCGTACAAAGAAGTACAAGGTGTAGTCGTGTAGGAGGTCCTGGTGAACCTCCGCAGATTTGGGAGCGCACCACCCGACATTCACAGTGGTGAGGACCATGGTGGCGCACCATTGTTTATGCAAGATCGAGAACGCACTGAGGCTGCAGATCACCCCATGCCACCAGATCGTTAGTCGTATTCCAGCTGTAGGCTAGGCCCTGTGTATGGGGCGTGAGATGGGTTAGGACTTCTGCAGATCCCAGAGGTTATGACATGGCTGTAGTTTCAGGAGTCGTTTCATGGGTAAGTATTTTCCCGTAGACCACGAGGCACACAGCGGCAGGTCTCGTGAGTTCGGGAGTCGGCTGTGGGGCGCATGACCGTGATGCACTCATGTAGGCTAGATTCACGCAGTTAGCCCCGATTTTCTGATGATTACGGCCACCGATCTGGCCAAGGCGAGATTCGAGAATGGACCCAAGCTTTCCATTCGAGCCAGATCGTAGATTCCCGCTCCGGATAGTGGATTCCATGGTTGGACACTCGACCATAGAGAGAGATAGGATGCTCCGGAAGACTCTGGCATGGGAGTGTCGGGTAGCAAGAGGAAGCGACGCGCCTTCTTCCGGGCCTGGGGAAGAGGCGTAGAGCCTCTGGGTCGCGAGGATCCGTGAGTCACACATCCGGCCAGTGGACGAGGAGAGTTGGGTCTGGCCAAAGTGTGATTGGGATGAGTCGCACTGCGACTGTATGGTGTGCCAACATTGCCGCCACTGACACACGACTCGGATCGCTCCCCAAAGAGACGTGGATCCTGTGGTTTCGACATCACGCTCCCGCCTCGCATAGGACAGAGAGGCTATGGGAATACATTCTCCACGTAGCAGATGGTGCTGTAGAGGAGGCTGGCCCCGGGCTCTGGGAGAGGCTACACTGGCGACCTCTTACATTTTCATGCAGGCCCGAGAGGCCGAGTAATGGTGAGGGCAGAGGACGAGGTCCACAGTGTGACATCAAGTCCAGGGCGTGTCTGGTCACACAATCGCAGGGCCGAGTCACAGACCACCCATTATTCAAAGTAATGCTTGCTATCTCGCCCACGGGCTGTGAGTGTTAGCTCTGATTCCGTGCTTCAGATTCTTCATCAGCCGTGATCAACCAGGATCGAGTCAAGCTTGAGGTCGGTGACCTAGAGGAGCCTTGAGTACGTGAGTTCTCCCTAGGGATTAGTGGCGCAGAATGGATTTGATATGCCGGGTGCTGCGAGCTCTGAGATCTCTGGGACTCACCACAAGCTGGACCCGAGGATCAGGCATGGACAAGTCGAGTTCATGTCATCCTAGGGATGCGGATCACGACAGCCAGCCGTGGTTGTTGGGCTGATCAGGAGCGCCACAGAGAGCTACCGACACACGCAGACGCACTCAGGTGGTACTGTGGGGACAATGCCGATGATATATTTCGCCCGCATAAGATATGAGTCTAGGTGTCGATGGGCGCGTTACAAGAAGCCTTACCCTAGGACGAGGAGAGACAGGACTCATCCACCGAGTGGCGCCTATGCAGTGTGGATCGCTTCCGCATGAGCTCACTTCTTCCCTGACTTTCACCTTACGTAGGATGTGACTTCGTATCGAAGTTACACCCGGTACTTCACCCATCTCTATGACTCTACATAGATGGCAACCATTGAGTCATAGAACTCAAAGTCCGGGGCCATGTGAGCTACCCGGACAAGGTTCATTAGACCGAGCACTTCACCACGGGCGCTCCGCTCGTTTACAAGAAGAAGGACAAACCCTTCTACTGGTGCATCGACCACGACAATAAATGTGGTTACGACCAAGAATCTAATACTCCATTACCGAGGATTGACGATTTATTTTGATCAACAGGGAGCGAGTCTACTCCAAGATAGACTCAAAGATCAGATGTACTATCAATGCAGGTTGGGATATATATCCTCTCAAGACAAACGCTAGACGCGCGCATGGGCACCCTGGTTTATGGTGATGCCCTTCGGATCGGCTAAATGTGCCGCCAGCATTCATGGATCTCCCGGGCGCATAGAATATTCCAACCTTAATTCAGATCCACTTTCGTCGTGAGTCTCGTGATGACATCTTGATCTACTCCCAATGAGTGGAGCATGAGTATCACTCGAGGATCGTGTTACGCTTGTCTAGTGAGACCATCACCGCACGCCAAGTTCGCAGCAAGTGCGAGTTCGTCTCACCATCGCGAGGTAAAGATTTTGTGGACACGTGGTGTCATGATCGAGCTGCCAACACCCAGAAGGTCGAGGCAAAAGGATGGGCTGGGAGAGGCCGCGCCTACCCCAGACACGTAGTTTCTCGATCACGTGGCCGCCAGAGATTCATCGAGGATTTCTCCCAAGATAGCGCCTATGACTAGGTTGGTCCGAAGAGTCAAGTTTGAGGGATGACCGATGCGATGCAGTATGAGGCATTCTAGGAGCGGCAGTTAAGAGGAGACTTACTACCTCCCATCTTGATAGTCCTGACATGGGACAAGGCCATCAGCATCGTGGATGCCTCTAGGTCTGGATTGGGATGTTTCTTTGATGCACCTCGGGAGGGTAATAGCTTATGGTTCTCGCGCTGAAGAATCACGATGCACCAATTTTACCACCTACATGGAGTTATGGCCGGGTCTTTCCCCGCTTGAAGACGGCGCCACTACTTATATCGGCGAGGAGTTCGAGGTACCTTAACTATAAAGTCTGAAGTATATTTTCACGCAGCTGGGACCTCAATATGAGCAACGCATGGATGGAGTTCCTGTGAGGATTATGACTTCACTTCAGACACCATCCCGCAAGGCAAATGGTGGTCGATGCACTCCTCGCCTTCCAAGTCACGCGAGAGCGCTGGCTAGTATAGCTTCGAGTGGCGCGATGCTCAACCGTGGGACGCTTCGCTACGCATGCTGGGAGCGTAATTCCTCGTGGTACCTGGGAGTTTAAATGTGGCTACACCGCCTCTCAGCGTATGATTGGAGTCCTGGCAGTGGACGTAGAGATAAAGGTCCATCGTGGACCGAGTACGCCAAAAGTGCGGATTTAGGCTGACCGTTTCATTTGCATTGCATTTTCGGAGAGAAGTGGACGGTAAATGGTTCCCAAATAATCGATTCGAGAGAGGAGGATTCAGCAGGAGTTTCACTAGCTTCGATTCGCCAGACATCCAGTGGCAATTAAGATGTACCAAGATCTTCATAGCGTACTATCAGAGCGGATGAAGAGACATCGACTTTGTTCGACGATGTCTCACATGTCACAGTTAAGGCTGAGCACCGTGTGGGCCAATAGGCTACTCACCATTTCCTGATATGGCTGAGCGGAAGGGAGCACGCCACGATGGACTTTGAAATCTACTCTGCCACTTGACACAGAAAAGCGCATGACGCTAGACAGTGTGATAGTGGACCATCACCTAACAGTACTTTCTAGTCAAAAGCGGATGACCTCTCCCTCGCTTCCTTGAGAGATTCCTCGCCGGTTATACATTCGAGATAGTCCACTACATGAGTACCGTGATCCACATAGTGTCTGATAGGACCCGAGGTTTACGCGACACCCGGGAAGAGTTTCCAAAAGGCTACGGGCGCCAATTTTAATCGACCATGAGTACACTGCTCCACCTCCTCGTGGCCAGAAGGGCCTGGCCCAGAGGACTATAAAGTACATGTATTAGAGGACATGCTACGAGCATGCGTCCTGGATCATAAGGGCAGTTGGGATGAGCATTTGCCCTTAGTGGAATTCGCCTACGATAACAGTTCCGAGGCGAGCATACAGATGGCACCGTATGAGGCATTGTTTGGGAGGCCATGTAGATCACCGTTATGTTGGACCGAGGTGGGAGAGAGCTCCATCACTGGTCCTGATCCGATTAGAGACACCTCTAGTCAAGGAGTTTGATACGACAAATAAGCCTTCCTCTCACCTACGTGCTTCCAAGAGAGCTATGTCGACGTGCGCGACCGACCCCAGAGTTCGAGGTCAGGACTCACGCCGAATGTGGATGCCGGCTTGTTCTTCTACGATTCCTAAGAAGTTTAAGGAAGCCATCGTGCGCCGAGGTTTACTGGACCTTCGAAATACTCGAGAGGGTAGCAATCACACAGCACTATGGCAATAAGTATCGCTCCTCAAAGATGTCGTGTCCACGTAGGTGTTTCATCGGCCTCCATGTTCGAAAATATACCCGTGATCCAAATTCTCATGTGGTGGATTGGGGATGTGATTGAGGTCAGACAATTTTATGGACCTTCGAGAGCACCAGCAGTAAATATCGATACCAGGATCGCAGTAAATCCAAAGACCGTGAGGCTAGCGAGGGTACGCCATGGAGGCACTATGGGAGTGGAGGAAAGTCCACATTTAGAGCGCGAGACACGATGCGGGGGCCACCTATCCCTTCATGATGAAGGCAATGAGTTTTAGTCGCTTAAGATTTAATGATCAAGCATGTAATGAGAATGCACGCTGCATACGCATGCGGAGCGATGAGATTATCCCGAATTTCGGAAGAAATTCCTTTAGTGAGGGGAGAATGTAAGACCCGAGAAATTCCAATATCTGAAAAGGGCAAAATCGTAATTTTGGTTACTTAAATTGTAAATTTCGGTTAGAAAATCCGAAATTTATTCTAGATCCTGATCGACGAAATCCAGATTTCACCGTCTAATCGTCTCGAAAAATCTAGTTAGCACGCAGTACTCTAATATCTCGGCATGCAAATTTGAAGTTGACACGTTTTCGAGGCATCGCTTCTGCGTCAGAACGATTCCTTTCGACGGGACGAAAGTCACATATGTACAAGTAATTAAAGGCTAAAATTCATAAGTGGTATATAGATAAATGATGAAAATGGATCGATCGAGATAGGAGCCGACTCTGAAACCATTAGAAATGAAGCGACACAATTGTCATTTTGAGAATTTATTAAATGATAGGTCAAGACAAACACTAACAGGTTTGTCTTCTTCAAAAGGCAAAAGGGAAAACATGAAAGAAAACCAGAGTCACAAAGAGATGCGTTTGAGAAGACCCGGGTATAAGGTATATAAACCTCAAAACAGATGTTACTCCATGCAAGCTTTATAGCCTTCTGGACAAGAGGGAGAACCGCCTACGCGAGAGGGGGCCTCAAGGTGGGCACTTTATCAGGAGTTTCTCAAACCCTATAGGGCTCCCTCCTACCTCGGGCTCTTATACGCATTTAAGTGTTTTACAATGTTTCTTGGCTTTTGCTTGGCGCCGAATCCATCGTTGATCGTCCCAAAGCTCGGGACCGAATTGATTTGATTTCATTTATCGTGGGAACCTTAACGTGAGCGCTCAGAACCGTGAGGGACTCTTAGTCTTTAATAGCATAAATTATGCTTAAATCACGGATTGATTCGATGAGGCCTAAATGGTCAGAAACACGCGTGGCTCAAAGTGAACTCCATGAATTGTCGAGTCGGGAACCGTAGCCCTGGGGTGGTTTCCATCGTTCCTGTGAATGGACACGTAAAAATCTATTTTGCGGTGAAACGTGTGTGATCGAGTTTAATCGTAAACGAATTGCTCGTGTTTGATCATTAGCCCAAGCGTAGCTAATTCTCGAGGTACGAGTCAGATAATTACATGTAACATGATTGCAGGATTTTAATTATGCTAAGATATTCATGTGTTTATATATTCAGATGTGATTAGACCTGTAGATTGAATCGGCATACATGTATTCCATATGTAATCGAACATCCTAGGACTATAGGGAGTTAGTGCATGAGATGAGTCTAGAGAAATGTACGAGTGGTGGTCTCAAATGTTAATTACTCTGAGGGTAGTCCAACCTGAAATAATATATCACCGTCTGAGTACCAATCGGGAGCATGCCCACTGAGGGTAGTCCATTAAATAAATAATATAATAATCAGTCGGAGCGGCCCATAATTGATATATACTCATCTGAGGGTCAGCCCACAAACTAACAAACAATAATTCTCATACGAGGCTTAAAGGAAAGTGTGAGAGAGCTCCGAGGACCCTTGATCTCCCCGAGTCAGGGTCATGTAGACATTCATAGATCACGCAAATTTCTGCTGAATGTATGTTTATTTTGGATCATTGCACCACTTAGGTGGAGAAAGTAGCCCACTTGCATGATTCCACTATCGACATTAGCTCACCCCGTCGAGGGATATTATTTTGGCAGGCAGAGGCATGCGAGGGACTATCGTCCTGTGGACGGAGGATTGAAGAAAGTTTAACAGGTCTTTGATGTATACATGTATTAGAACTTTTTAAGTTTACTGTATGTATTGTATAAGAGTAAAATATTTGAACCTTAGAACTATCGACATAGTTGATCTTGTTAGTCGTATGTTTCCATGGATATCAGAAATTTTGTGGCCCAAGAGGCCGCTTTTATCCATATTTGTATCATTGTGATTATAATCGGGACTCAAGCTGGGATTGTTTCATGCAAAGGTTATAAGCCTGGGTAGAGCTCCCGCACAAATGAGACTTCCCAAGCTGACAGGAATGTCGGGTAAAGTTACCTGCACATCCACCAGTATTCCGCTGTGGATACGGTAGTCAACTTAATTTCCTGAATGCAAAGTGTCACATTCCCACCCCCCGCTCGAATCTTCCTTCGACGAATTTTGATTTCGTGTCTCAGCTTCACGTTGCTCCTCGACTTAGTACTCCTGTACTTTAAGTCTTGGCCCAACGGAAACCGAGAGCCGATTGTCAGAACCGGAGAGAAAGTGTAGCTTCCTTCACCACCTCTTCTCCAAACACGAAATCTTCGACGAAATTGCATGTTATGGGTACCCACGAGTAGCTCTAATCGAGTAGATGAACATTAAATCTCGCCCATCAATTCCACCAATTCGACTGTGAGATCGTAGATGGCGGGTTGAGCAGTTTATCTCCTTTCTCTCTTAACTCAAAGCCATCACGGTTCCAGCCCCAAAATGAGCTTTTCTTCCTTTTTTCTAACTTAAATTGCTGTGCGTGTGGCCCTCATGGCGCCACGCGGTCACGGATCCTCGCCTGATATGCTTCACTCAACACCATTTTCGTTCCGATTCAAGTCCAATTTATTTTAAATGAACTTAACTTGAGTTACTCTCAACTTCTAAGATTCCCGAAAATCTTGTCCCTGGGAGTCACTAGAAGCCTGTTACATCGAAAATCGTGAAAAATCCGACTGTCTCGGAATTTAACGAAAATTTTCTGGGTAACTAGATTTCATAAGACGAATCTAACGGCACAGTCCATTTCATCATCCAAGATCTAGAGAATTTTCTAGGTTTCCCTAAACCATTATGCCAATTTATTATTATTATTATTATCATTTCGCCATTTTTGAAAATTTAATTTTCCCGTTCACAACATGAGATGGAAAATGGAGGATGGTTTGAGTGTGCAATTTTTTGTCAAAATCTCCGAAATATGGAGATTGGAGCCAAAATGGATAATGGTTGGAGATGCTCTTAGAGTATAACTTAATCATCTCGAGAAAAATATTTTAAAATTTTACTAGTTAAATGACTAAAAAATTTTATGTATAATTCCTGAACCCCGACTCGACTTGAAATACTAAGTCGACTCAGCACCAATTTTTTCAGGAGATCTCATAAATGAAAATGATGATGCGCAGGACCGATCAGACCCGAGACTGGGAGGCCCACCACCGATCTCATGGGAGCTTCAGAGGCACGAGGCCCAATAATTAAAAGACTTATGTGGGAAAGATATGTGTGGAGGTATATATATAGTATATATATATATATATATATATATATATATATATATATATATATATATATATATATATATATATATAGTTTGGTGGATTGGAATTCATGTACTTGGGAAAGTCAATCAATATAAATTACCTTCTTTATCCTGTGAACTTAGGTTAGGATTCATCAAATCACACAAAGTGTTCTAATGATTTTTTCCTTTTATTTATTTTCTTTCTATTTTATATTTAAACTTTGTGATACTCACTAAAAGCTATTTAATTATTATTAAGGTCAAGACTCTTACATGTAGATATTTTCTGAAGTATGAAACCTATGAAGTAAATTAAATTTTCCACAATCGGAGCAATATCGAATATAGACCATGTGGGATGTCCCTCGTTGTGATACTCGAACTAGCTAGAAACTCGTCTATCCCGTGATATGTTTTCTTTAAACTGTTCAATCCTTATCACTCTTGTCATATCTATGCACGCGAATAAGGTTCCTTTTGTAGCGGTCCACAAAATGGAGAAATATCACGCTTTTTACCTATTCAATACAAATATTCTTATAAAGTGTCGAAGACTCATACATGAGGACAACAACAAAAATGCATGTGTAGGATCCCAATATCTCTTATTTTTACGAGCAAGCTTATTACTTGAATTTGTTTGTTGCATTAATTGAATTTTACTCCTCTAATGTTCCTCACAAGCTACCGCTCATCTTCAACAAAACTTTGTTTGAATCAAAACATAAATTTGAGATATCCTCGTCAGTAACATAATAAAAATAGGGATGTTAATCTTCTTATGCTAATAGTACTCTATTACTATCTATGTGTCAAGTTCAATCTTTTAATAAAAGTGCACCACAACACAAATTTGGGCTCGGCCAAATGATTAGAGTGAGGCTAATTTTGATAAGTCAAAAGAAGTAATTAAAGCCACAGATTCTATTTTTTCTCTTGATAATAGTGAGATATATAGAGTTTAGGTTAAAAATGACCTTTTTTTTTTTTTTTAATAAATATTATTTTAGCCTACTTGATATCACCAAATTTTGATATTCCTTAATCTAGCTGCCAGAAGTCGAGTTGTCAACTATAGTTTTAAAGTATAAAAATAGAACCATAATGGATAACTTCACGCAGTTTCAAGAACTACATTGTATATATTTGTGAAAATAAAAAAATAGAAGTAATTTAAATTAGAATATAAGGTTATAGGGCATATATTATTGTCTAAGAAACGATAACTCAATTGATTCATTGTGAAGTTCTTAACATTTTCAAGGAAGGGAATCATTCTTGTTGTCTACAAAAGCAATTTTTGCCAAAAGATTTTTCAGGAGGGCATATGCCCCAGTGGCACTCTCAGCTGGTCTCCCAATGGTTAAAAGCAATTTTTTCTTTGAAAACTAGGCTATATATTTTGACCCAAAACCCCATAAATATATGTAGAGAATACTCAACATAAAGAAAAGCAGGAACCACTCAGTAATAACTTGAATCAGCCTAGGTGACAAAATTATTTCCTCCAAACTATCTTCCATCAATCTACTACCGCCACGTGAACCACCAATTCCTCATTTTGGGCAAATCAATAATGCAAAAAAGTTCATAACTGTTCTCTTCCCTCTACATCCCACCTCTCTTTTCGATATAAGCCACTCCCTAGCTCCTAGCCTGCACCTGAGCCACCTCCAAGCCATCATTTTTAATTATATTTTTTTAACTTTTAATCTTTTTTATTAGAATATAATTTTAGTATTGTGTAATTAATATTTATTATTTATGGCCATCAATCCTCTTGATGTTGCCTTTTTCAATCGAAACCTGGCTAGAGCGTGTGGGCTTCATTGGTCGACCAAGGCTACCGCGGGTCGAGCAATGGGATGCCGGACGCTCCGCTGAAGTAGGATCACATAAAGGCTGGTTTGCGACGATTGTATTGCATCAGTACTCTCCGCAAAAAACAAGAATGAAGGGGGTCGCGTAGGGCTTCGCCTGCGTCGCCGAATGCCTAAGCTCACTTCTTTCGAGAGGAAAGAGACCGCTTTAGACCGCTTAAGATTACTTTAAAGTGCTTTTGAATACCTTTCACCGATGGGGTGGCCTTGTATTTATAGTAGATGTTCAACCAAATTGATGCGTGATAGGATTTGTTCCCATCGATGGGGGTATTTGTTATTATCAAAAAATGTATATTCTGATTTGCAATGGATATAGAAAGATGCTTTAAAACTTGTTTGGGATAATCTTCCTTCCTCTTTATCGGGATCCTCTCATCACGGTCGATCTATTATTGTCTTTCTTCCCTTATTGGTGATTTGGCTGGACTTGCGTGGAATAAATGATATTATTGCGGACTATTCTATTTTCTGCATTCGTGAGACTTACACTGGTCTGGGCCAACCCAAGCAGCGCTCCTATTCGAAGCTGGCACCAAAAGGCTTGAATGTCAAGCAGAAAAGCCTAAAAATGCTCCAATGGGGCATGTCTCTCCCGTCTAATGGATCTTTCCGCCCTCAATGCTCGTCGTCGCCTGGCCCGGCAGTGGCCTCGTGAGCCCGACTTTTCTAACCCTATCAAGGCTCCCCAAATTCTCACAGGTACTGCAGCACGTGGGCAAGGGTCAGAACGCAATCTCAGCCGGTGCAACTTCCACGTGTATGCTCTGGTCGATTAGTTAGGGCTCGTCGCCGCCATTTGTCTGCGGATAATGATGACTCTTCTATTTCCGCGCCATTTCTTTATTCCTTCGCCTCTTTTGTTTCTTTCGCGACATCCTCTCGTCTCCGTGCAACCCGCCTAATCTCTTTGCCTATAAATGAAGTTCTGTACCTCCTTCTCCGTTAGTCTTCTGCCTTAAATTCTTTCTCTGCAAAGTGCAGTCTTTCTCCGCTGGTCTTTCGGGATAATCTTTATGTCATATTTCGTCCAGCCTCTGTACTTTGTTTTCGATTTCTTCCAAGTTATAGACTTTAGCAGCCGTCAAGTTTGGGTCATCGAATTTTGTTTCAGCTTATCCACTTTCATCATGGGTCCGAGCCTGCTTCTCCACAGACGATGGTGATTCTTCTACGTTATTACGGTTTTGACGACCGGTGGTGTCTCCGACCGTCGGGTCGGAGTCAACTCGAGGTGCCCCGAGGCCTCCTCGACAAGGGCAAGGGGAAAGAAACCTGATTAAATACCTCGGGGGCTCCGACCCTGGATCTACCGTCAAGATGCTGAACCGCTGGGACCTTAGCTGGTCGGTCCTCATACTGGGCCATATTTTCCGTGACGCATCGCCTCCCTTTCGCTGCTCGTGTGGGTCCCCTCGATCATCGCTTGACCTCCCAGTGGTCTCTATGCCTAAGATGGTGTGTTTCTTCTCGGCATCCCGATAACTGGCTCGCTTCTCGTATCCCTCATGCGGGGTTTCAGAACATTTCAATGTGTGTCTCGCTTCAACTCGCGCCCAATGGCTTCGGGGTGGCCTTGCTGTCCGCTCGGCGTTTTCTTTAGGGATGTGTGGGCCTGTCCCAACATAGCCTTGCTTTCTTTACCTTTAGCTCGAAGGAGACATCCGGTAGGGCTTTGGCTCTTTTCTAGGCGTTCCGGCCGCTTCCTGCTGATTGATGATTTCGATCTTCCCTCCTCCCATATCGTGGAAGGGACGCCGCCCCTCGCTAGCGGTCGAATTGGGAGTATGATCCTTCCCGACAAGGATCGCATACCCGGACGCTCCAGCTGGCTCGACTAAATTTCCCCAAGAACCCCGAGTTCCCGCTCCTCCCGGCTTCTTAGTTATAATTTGTGCGTGGCCCAGTGGCATCTCCGATTTTCCGTGACGGCTCTACATGCTCTCGTGTACCAAATTGATTCATGTTGGAAGATAACGCCATAGTTTCGGCTGTGGCTTCTGAGTGTCCTCCCCGTCCCACGGAAAGGACAAGCCAGATGCAGTCCCCGACCCATCGAGTTCCGGGTCCACTCGCTCGTCGCCCGAGGCCCCCACTCCCACCATAAAAGCCCTCCTCCGGCCGCCCTCCGCCGCTAAACCCGGCAACGGTGAGGAAATCTGGGCCGGGTCTTAGTTGAGATGGTGCCCTAAGCCCCGAGTAGGTGAAAATGAAAACCTCGTACTGCTGGAGAAAGATGTGCCTAGCCTCGGTCAAAGCCCGAAGTTTGGGGCATCGTTACTCCTTTCTCCGGGTCCTCTCATATCCATAAATCGGGGATCGGTTATGGCTCCTATAGTTTTGAGCCTCGCGGTCCCATTCCGGGTCTCGTCGAGAGGCAGAGGTCCCTGGGTGGGCCGCTGAGCAGCCGTTGGCTACTGAAAAGTCTCATTACCGTCTGAACCCGCCAACGAAGAAGCTCAAGTCGCTCCCGAAGGGAGGGAAGGAGGCGCTGAAGGAGGAAAGATCCGAACCCCGTAAGTCATGAGACGGGACTCTTTCACAATGTCGAGCTTCGCGGGTGTGCAGCCTCGTCTATTCTGCTGATTCTGATCTTAAAAAGGTCGTCATGGCTCAGCCGATGAGGCTGGGTCCCATCTCTCCAGTGGGTCGCTCCCAAGTTCTCGTACTCGCTGTCATATTTCACCCATTTTCAGATGAGTTTCGAGCTTGCGTTAGATGCTTTCGATTCTATGCTGGTTGTGCAAAGTGGGTTACCATTTGAAGGGTTTGGAATAAAGGCCAAAATAAAAACAAATGCTTAAAAAGCCACGTGACTAAGTAAGGCAGGCTTCCTCATGACCAGCCAGCCGAGCCTCCCCCAGGGCTCTGCAACGTATGACCGAGAGGCCGTGAAGCCTGGCCTGGATCTGAAACATACCACTGCCCGTGCCCGGCCGAGGTAGGAAAAAGAAGCGTGGTCCTGAATCATTGAGAGCGACTGGCAGCGCAGCTCGGAGTGTTCATGATCTGTAGTCAACAACTTCAACAGGCTAGGACGGCTGGGTACCCCGCCCGCAAGATAACTCCCGATGCTAGGGACGAGCTCACGTCCCAAGTAGCTTTCTTGGGAGTCTAAGGAAGAGCCGCGCGCGATCAAAGCCGACGATCTTCGTGGATGGGCTATCCAATTTTTCGTTAGCGAGGCTCGTCACAGGAGCAGACCAGGCACACGGAACGCCCGAATGAGAGTGTCGTAAGGCGGATCTTCATCAAAGAAATAACTTTAGTGGCTCAAATGCAGACGAAATTATTGGTGCGACCTGAGCTAAGGCTTCTAATCAATGGGTTCAGGCTCACTCTTCGAAGAAGGTCAAGCACTCCATCTCGGCCCTGACTCAACTTCGACCTACCCGCTGATCGAGGAGGACGTTCAGGGGTCCTTCTCAATGATTATCCCGAGAGCCGGCACCCCCTCGCTAAGGCCCACACCCCTTCTTCACCGTCGCTTCCTTCCCCACCCAACTCCTATGCACGTCTTCTCCCCACTCATGCAGTTTTTATTACTTTTTTTTTTTTTGTCTAAGCCAGTCTCCAAACATGTGTAGTCAGTCTCGGGCTGAATACTCATTTTCGTGACCATTTCACTGCCTACTTGTGCTCTTTGACGTTTCTTAATTTGGAACCCACTTTGCTTGCATGGTCTGAATTTGGCGCCGTGGCCGAGATGCTGCAGCCGCGGGCCGTACTTCCACGATTTACTTGAGTTGAAATGACTCTCAGCCGCATGGCCCAGGTAGAATCGCAGCTCGTCAATGCAGTCGTGGTTCGCCGACCTATTTCGCCCGAAGCAAACACTCCAAGCCGCATTTACTGCAGAATCAGAGCTCAATGCGAAGCACAGGTTCGTCTACCGATTCGGGCTTCTAAGTTGAAATGACTTAGGTCGTGAACGCCCGTAATGGTCGAGTTTCGCGCTGTGAGCCGTCAGTCTTCGCTTCTACCGACGGCTTGAGTCGGACCGATTCTCAGTCATGCGTGACTGCAAAGTGCGTAACGGTCGAGCTCGCCGCAATGCGAGTCGTCATTCGCTTCGGGCCGATTTGCCGAAGTCGAAATGATTCCCCAGTCGAGCTTCACCCGCAAAGCGAATTTCCGGTCGCAGCTCGCCGCGTGAGTCGTCGGGCCCGCCTACCACGGTTCGAGTCGACCGATTCTCGTGCCGCGTCGGACCGCAGGCACGGTCGCGCCTGCCAAGGTGAGCCGCCGTCTGGCCGATTGATTTGGGTCTCGAAGTCGAAATGGCTCTCAGCGTCAGGTGGACCTCGCGGGCAAATGGCCGCGGCAGCCCCGCTGCAGCCGTCAGTCCCGCCGGCCGATCCGCCCCAGCTCGCACCGATTCCTCAGCCGCGTGACTGTGGCAGAAAGCACTAATCCTCGCCAAAAAGTGAGCTCGGGCCCGCGCCGGTGGCCGCAGTGGCGAGCAAGCGAACAGTGCTGATCTGACCAGTAGCACCGCAGAGTAGACGAACTGCTGAAACAAATTACGGCCCGGCGCCACACACGCAATGAGCGCGGACGTAGCCCAGCCACCGACTGTGGTGACTCAGGCGTAGTACGGCTCCTCGCCAGCGGAGCCGCGGCTCGCGCCGTGGCCGAAAGGGCGATGTAGCTCCGAGCTCGATTCAATCTCGGGTGGCCAGATCTACGCAGCAGCGGCGAATCCCGCCAGCCAGCCATTGGCTCGGGGCACGCCGCCGAGTAGCGATGCACCGAGCGCTCGATCCGACCGGGGGAAGGGTGACTGCGTGGGCAGTAGACGAACTCGTCGAAAGTGAGCCGGGCCAGGGCCTCCCAGCCGCCTCGCGTGTTTCCAGGCGGCACAGGCCCGAGCCGATCTCGACTCCTCGTGGCGACCGCGGGCAGAGGCAGACGAACACGTCAAAAGTGATCTCAGCCACAAGGCGCCCATTCGACCGATTTTCGAAAGGTGCGAACGCTTTAATGCGTCGATTGATGGAGAATTTGAAGCCGCTTGCGAATTCGTGCAAGCCAGCCTTCTTATAAACGGGCGGCCATCATATGGAGTTTATACTTTGAATATCTCTTCTTCTTCGTACGTAACCAAAACCCGGGCGGTGCGACGAAGCCGAAGTCCCAGTCGGCCTCCCCCTCATGATCCACCCAAGACCCTGCCCGGCCTCATGGACTTATGCTTGTGGAGTTGTGTTTTCCTTGGGCCTTTATGGGAGTCATGTTATTCCCTTCTAAATTCGCGTTAGGTGGAATGCTCTGAGAGTGGCTATGTGCATTCAAGGTCGCCTTCCATTTTCCCTGCTCTTCCTCTTCTTTCTCCTTTCTCCTTCTCCTTTTCATCTTTCTTCCGGCACATGAATCTCATTCTCCCATTTTCTTGTTTCTTTCCCATGTAAACCCTTCCATCCCTTTTTCTGTTTTTCCTCTTTTTCCACATCCAAGCTTCTCCCACTTTCGCACAAACCCTTCCATCCTTTCTCTCTCTTCTCTCTTTCTCCCTCTTTTCCATCTTTCCGGGCCTTTTTTTTTTTTTCTTCCCGAAGTTTTTTCTTTCAGGGAACGGCTTGTAATCAGTGCTTCCAAGATGTACCAATACACCAAATGTGATCAGAGCTAAATGTAACTCGATTGAATAAAGAGAGAATTTCCCTTTATGCTCACGAGCTCTCATTCTATTGCATGTAATTTTTCCCAAGCATTTATATGTCCGAGTTGCTTGTGACGCCTTAACAGAATAACTGCAAATGGTCGGACCCTTAACCCGAAAAATTGATAAATCTCCATTTAAGATTACAAACCAAGGTCTACCGATGTTTCCATTATAAGATGCTCCGCATTCTGCATGTCAGAAAAGTTTTCCCTCCCTCTGCTCGGGAGTCAGAATTGCCTGGTCCTGACGACTCGTAAAGATATGATGTGTAGGCCTTCCGGGCCATGGGGCCCACTTTCCATGGGTCGGATTCTTCCTCATTCGCGTGAGTTTTTTTAAGACCAAATCACCTCGTGCATATAGTTCCTTGGTTTGACTTTTCGTCGAGTACCTTACCGTCTCTCTTTGGTATTCTTCCGCACGCCAGAATCCTGCTCCCCGCTTTTCATCTTCAAGAGATCCAAACTTGGGTACTGAGAGCCTCACTATCAGGCTCCACCATCGCACTCCTTGATCCCCTGGGATTTTAAATCCGATCTCGACAGGGCTACCGCTCCTCGTGTGCCAAAGGCCAGGCGCAACCCAGGCTCTCTCAAGCTGACTCGTAACACCTCGTAAGCCCATACACTTCTGGAGGTATTCCCACCCACTCTCTTCGAGACTTCCAATCATCTCAAGCCGCCTTAAGGGTTCCGCGAGACCTTCTACTCACCGTTAGACCGCTGACATGTGCTTGGGAAGAGTAGTAATTCTTAATTCCGAGCTCCTGTGACAAAATCACTCGCGTTGTCGAATTGTTTTCCGCTGTCCGACACCATGGCCTCTGATACCAAACCGTATGATGGGCCGCGCCACACAAAATCACAGATCTTTTGTCTCCGTGATTGTGGCTAGGAGGCTCTACTCCGCCCATTTGGTGAAGTAATCTAACGCGACGATGATGAATCTTACATCGTCTTCCCAAGGCGTAGGTCCCAAGACGCCCAAACCCCACCGTCGAAGGCCGTGGGCTCGTGGATCGACGTCAAGGGTTCATAGAGTGAGATCCCTGCCCGGCAGATCTTGTACTTTATCAGATAGGTTGCAATCTTTGAGTATTGCAGCCAAGAGTATCCTTGTTCAAGACCTTTCCCGCTGCGGCTCGAGCCCGATGTGATTTCCCGCATGTACCCCTCGCGGAACTTCTTTAACATCGTATTCAATGTTTTTTCCGCGATACACCTGAGGTGATCGCGTGAAGAAAACCCCCGCTTGTAAGCCCTTTATGATTAGTGAACCCGTGCACTGCCCTGGTTTTAGCCGGCCTCCCTGGGCCTACGCCGTAAACGTCCGTCTATTGCAGGTCCCAAACGTCCATCCACCGCCTCCTGACCCGACCGGCAACCCACATCGCAGATCATCGTAGGTTTCATCATTCTGGACGTGTGTCAACCGCCATGTCTTCCCCAAGGTCGCTGCTATTTTGAAGCCAAGGCGCCGACTCTGTGAGTTCCTCCCCGCCCTGACATGTCTCGACTGAACTGCACGGTAATTTTTAATAAATCTCATTTTCGATATAGATCATCCTTCCACTTTTTAATAGTGTCTTCTATTTAGTTTTACCATCGTGCTCTAGGAGTCCGTTGCACTCTAGGAAACAGGGTCAACTTCCGCTGAATGAGCGCAGTCGAGGCCCCGCTATGACGGCCTCATATTCTACCGCTGTTAGAGGCTTGAATCTGAACTGAGTGCGCATCATCTCTATTCCTTCCGAGAGGTCAAGATTAGACTACTCCACTTCAGGCGCTCGCCTCCACCATCTACAGTAAAGAGTCACAAATGGAGCGCCGTGGCTCCGCTGTTTCGAGCGCTCGAGCATGTTCACGTGGTGAACTCCATGATGAAGTCGGCTAAGCACCCGCCCTTTAATCGCGGTTTTTGTTTGTATCTGATGTCGAACTCACTCGTACCTCGTGGCTCACTTCATCAACCTTCCGTATCTCTCGTCGCATGAACACTTCGCTTTCATCGTATTCTCAGTCACTTGCCGCCAATCGATGATGTTCTTCTCAACCGAATCGCTTCTTTCTTCGAGCGTATTTCGCCGTGGCCTTTAATTAAGGCTATCGTGGTCGAAATGGGGAGCGTGGATCATCAGCCGGGGCAGATCGCCACAGCTGGGCCGGCTCGCGACTTTATCAAGGTATCACTCTTCCGCAAAACAAGAATGAAGGGGCTCATGTAGGCTTCGCCTCGTACAGCCCGATGCCTAAGTTTCGGCTTTTCTCGAGAAAACACCCTTAGACCGCAGTATTGACGTATGCTTCTTGCGCATCTTTCACCAAATGGGGCAAATTTTGTATTATAAAGTAGATGTTCAACCGCTGACGGTGATTAGGATTTGTCTCCCATTGGATGGGGTATTCATACATCTATATCGATTCGTAACGGATATGAAAAGAGCAGTTTTGTTTGGGATAATCTCTCCCTCCTTATTAAAGGGATCCGATTTTGATGCTGATCTATTATTGTCTTTCTTTCCTTTTATCGTGGTGATTCGTCTGACTCGCGAATAATATATTATTGTACTCATTCAAGTATTTTCTCGCACTGTGAGACTTCCCATAATTGGCGTCTGGGCCAATCTAATGGGCCCTTATTCCTGGTCATGCACCAAAGGCTTGAATGTTGGCGCTAGGTGTTTCTAAATGTCGAACGGCATTTCTGCTCTCCCTTGGGTTCAATGACGGCCTCACGTTTCGCTAGCTTCTACTTTCTTGGGCCCTCCCAGAAAGGGTTCATGGAATTTCTTATTTTTCGAACCCTATCAAATCTTTATATTAAATAAATAATAATATGTTTTCTTAAAAATTTTCTTTTAAATAGCTTTATCCATATTTTTTTATCAAAATTTATATTTAACTAAAATTTTATATTCATATCAATATTTCCTTTATATTTATAATTCAATTGGTTTTTATATTTTGAAATTTTTATAGAATATTAAACATAAATTTAAAAAAATACTATTTACAATTTTAGTTAAAATTTACCTAAAAATAACTATATCAATATTTAAACTTATAATTATAAATTAATATCTTGTTAAAACAAGCTTTTATTATTTTTGTAAATAAAATATCAAAACTATTAGCTATAATTTTTATTTCATTCAAGAAATAGGAATAATAATTTTTTAAATTATTTAATTTGAAAATATTTTAAAAGAGGTGGGAATTATAAATTATCATTTATATTATTATTTTTCAAAATGATTTATATTATTATTTTTAAAAGAACATAGCGAGAGTTTTTTTAAAGTTAAAATGATATTATCGATTCTCAAACTCGTAATAAATCGATGTTATCCAAATACAAATACTAAAAGATCATATATGATGAAACAATATCCACATTAATAGCATAATAACTCCGAATAAACCCTACAAATTCGATAAAATAGTGTATTTATAGATATCTCGTAAATTCCCATTTCTTTTCAACAGATATCGACAACCATAATTTGATATCTTCGACTGATCAAATATGTCTTGGTTGTCTGAATCGCCCTCATACGGATAAAACGCCGCAACAAAATGACAAACATCACCACGTCGTAACAAAGCCGACGACAAACCAAACATCGATAAAACGACGACAACATAAAAAACAAAATAAACCCCACCTCGAGAAGAACTACTTTATTAAGCACAAATGAAAGTAAAATATTCATACAAGTGATTTCAAAGCCAAGAATTATAAAAAATCATCCCTCCGCTCCTGAAAATAGGCGCAAGGTAAAAGATGAGAGAAAAAGAGAGAAGTGTCGTCGCGTGGATAATAGCAACAAACCCTTTCATGCCTAGCTAAGCTGGGTTTAAGCTACACTGTAGACAACTGATTCATTATTATATATTATGGTACTTTAGATATTAATACTGTTACAACACCTAATCACTTTTGCAAAATAAAACATTGTTACATATGGATAAAATTAGAAACCCTCGAGAAAATCCTAATTCTTCTCAAAATAAGAACGGTAATTCGTACTCAAAATCAAGAATTTTTCTAGATCTCTGATGACAAATAACTCAATCAAGAATCGCCTCACAAATCTAGCTTACCACGTCGGTTTTGCTCCACCGGTAATAACTAATTTCACGCTGAGGCAATTGGTAAAGTATGACACTGCATATTTGAGTGACTCGCCAAGCAGCTAATGGTCGTGCAATGAATTAGTCAAAATAAGGTGAGGAGCTAAGGGGCCCAATGGACATGTGTGGCATATCCAATTGATGGAAATCCAAAATAGTGGATAAGAGGATACAAGGTGTAATCCTATCAACCACAGAAGAGGATATGTGGCATGAGAGGACAAGTCCTCTTATCCCAAGCTCTCCAACCTGCTGGAGAAGGAAAATAGAGAGAGAAAGGAAGGGATTTTAGAGAAAAGAGTGTCCAACTTTCAAATTTCCTAAGGACGGACCGTTAGTTTCCTATGGAGCCAAGAGACAACGTTGGTCTACGCAAGTGGTCAATCTCGCGACACGGCGTTTTCACAGGGAGTTTCCTCGACAACTCCTGGAGGTATGGGTTTTCTCTCTACTCTATTTCAATCATTGTTTAAGAGTCTTGTTAATGATTCGAGACTGTATGAGGCCGTGAGGGTTGCTTCGATTAGTCCTAAAAAATCGGGACGCATGTTTGAAATTCCAGACTGTTGATAGTCCCGCATCGATTCGCTAAAAATGGTCCTCGGGTGCTTTACATGTGTGTTAAATTGTGGTCTTAGTGTGTTGTGAGGCCTGAACTGTCAGATGGATTTCTGCCCAAAAAGAAGTGGAACCGAGGTTACTTTAGGTTTCATTCATGAATCTATTTTGGGACCTGTTAAAAAATAGTCCCGATTCACGTGTTGGACCGAAATGTCCGCTGAATTTATTGAATTGACGACATGGATTATGTGGGAAAATGATATGTTGATGCATGCAATTGATGTGTTAACATGAGTGGTTGAATTATATGAAATATAATCGTGCGGTGTGGAGCCATTAGAAATTTAAATTGTTAATTAACCAATGTGAGCTCATTTAGATGTTATTGCTGCTTAAATAAATAACATGTGGTTAGCATGTGTGAGTTTTGTTAATATATGCATGATTGGATATATTGCATGTGTTGTATGAAATGGATAATGCATTTCATACGTTAATCGGGCAACCTAGAACAACAATAGGTGTGAGTGCATGACACGAAAGAAAAATGAAGGGTTGGGAAAGGAATTCCCAAATAAGATTTTCTCCGTAAGAATTGCAAGTCTCTGAGAGTCATTCCAACAAGCCACGCCGAGAGGCTCCATGCATCAAGCTTCGAGAGAATTACCCAAAGAATTCACCCTGAGGGTCATTCCACAGATTTTACCGAAACTCGATAGTATGTTTCGGTGAACAAAACCTTTTGTTTTGAAAACAGCCTGTTTTCTCATTACACTCAGTTTAGGCATGCGTGGAAGGAGCCGCGAGGTGGTCTCGAGAAGTGGGAAAGGGTGTCACATTCTCATCCATTTCATGCACGTCAGCAAGAACATATATGTTTTGTTTAATGTGTCTGGCTCCATCATTTACATGTGCACTTAGGGGCGGTGGAGGCAAACCCATGTAGGATAATCACTCCTCTCACTAGCACATTACCAAATCTCATGTCGAGGGAAAATTATTTCAAAATCGGGTTGCCCACCTAGGATGGACGATCCGAGGTCCGAGAGACGAAGAAATGGTCATATATGGGCCCTCTTATTATGTATTTTGTAAAAATTGAAAAGACTGGGCTGGATAATTTGTAATAAAACAAATTGTACTCAATCATTTTTAAAGGCAAAAAATATACATTTTTAGAGTATGCAAATGTAAGGGCCCAACGTGACCATTTTACTCATGTGGCGTCTCATGATATGAGACATAGGTTTCCCTCGCCGAATGTGCGGTCAACTGACACCTCAGATTGGCGCCACAAAATAACATTACTGGACATTACGCAGATAATACGAATCTATCATACACCGTATTTCCCCTCGCTTATACTAGAAATTATTCAAAGATGCAGTCGGATAAATGTGGTCAGATTAAAAGCTGTAACTTCGTTGATATTTACACACTAGCTCTGGTGTTGGGAGAGTCACATCAAAGAAAGGAAACCGGTATCTCACATTCTACACGAAAAAGCAAAGTTTGATACTTTCAGGCTCAGGCGGTGCCAAAGTGGCTTGAAACATGTTGTTAGAATTTGAATTGTGGGCACAACCTATGTTCTAAATCTTATTTCCATACATCAAGTGATAGTGAGGCTACTATAAAGTTCAGTGCTAAGCAATAATGCTTCTATAACAGTCTTCTGCATTATTATTAACCTAAAGACATGATTATGTTAGAGAAATTCAATCTCTGGTACCATTACATTATTATATATTAAGTCTCAGAGATAATTTGGCCGATCCTCTAACTAAACTATTAATAAGAGACAAAGTGTGGAGGACAACTAGGAGTATGGGACCAAGTAAGTGTCCCATAAAGCACAAACTTCCTAATAATGGGAACCCAACTTTGATTACCAAAAGTGATCTTAAAGTTCAATGGGTAATAACAAGAAGGCTCTGCCAGTCTCCAAAGCTTTAAAAGCACTTTGAAAAATGAGTTCCATACATAAAAGGTTAGTGCTACCATTACAACAAGAGGATGAGGTGTCATGCTCTTAATAGAATCTCTCGATGTCTAAAATGAATAGGTCATGATCGTGGTAAATTAATTCCTGCTGACATGTGAATATGAAGTACGCGCTTCAACAAGAGTTTTAAGGGTTTTGGCCCATATATTCACAGACATGGATTTGATTAGCACATGCCGTTATAAGTGCTAAGCCTGTTATAAACATCTTAGAATGAAATAAATATGATGTGTGCCTTTACTTTCCTGGATTTAATAAAAAGTTGGGAAATAATGGTTCAACTTAAGACACCACCTCTTCATTTCATTAGTATCTGTAACATGCTTACACTCACGATGGCTCAAATCGACGACACTTTCATTTACGATCACATTTAGCTTCACAAAGAATGGGGCTTCTTCCATATATTACAAAACCTTTCTCAGTGGGGATTGTTAGTAGTTTGTTAATATGGGAAAATGTAAGAAAGTCCCACACGTAAAATAGCGTGCTCACTCTAGTGTATATAAATAAATGTGGACGCCCCAATCCGGGTCCGACCACCTGCCAAATCATGAACAGATATCGCCATGAATGTTCAAAGGATCTGACATTTCACAAACGTGCAGTCTCAGACGTGAGCCTTTTACCCGGATACATAACTCAGATATAAACCTGTCCCAACATCAACACATGAGTAAAACGGCCTCAAGCCCATAAAAACCAATACTCATCACAATATTTATATCCAAATCCTCATATCCAATAGTTTCAAGAGTTAATAAAAATTATGACTTATAACATATATTAAAATTTCAGAATTTTGGGAATACATGTATACATAATGATAACTGTTTACAGAAACCCATTTTCTCTCTCAAATCCGCCCCTCTGGGGACGAGCCGCCTCTCGTACGCCCCCGCACCTGGAAAATATGCCCCCACAGGCAGCTAATGCTCGCGAAATGGAATCACCCTAAATGGGCTACTCTCCAATCTAAGTGCATATGCAGTAATGCTCCAAAGTAAACATATATCTCTAAGCAGACTCAAACTCGGGGTCCAAGACTACCCACAACTCAAGGAATAGAATAAGTGGATGCCTGCTACCCTGACGCCACTGTAAAATCGGCAGTCTCCTTTGTACTGAGCCTACCTGGGAGCACAATTAAGGATCCTAACCCGGATAATCCCTGCAACCCGAGGGATGTCCTCCCCCTCCCAGACCCAATGGATATAGAAACTTTCCTAAAATGCCAACAAATCCATGGAGCGAACCCCTTTACAATCCCCACTGATATCTGTGGGTCACTGCGGAAGCTTAAGTGATAAAAATTTTTTTTCTTTCTTTTCTTTTCTCTCTTTTCAAACACTGCTGCTTGATTTTCAGAAAAAATCGCTATAGTTTCCTCTCGCTTTTCTACTTTTCCCAAATTTACAAACCTCTCGCGAAAACATTTGCTTAAAAACACTTCTAATTAAATTTTCAACTTCCTTGTTTCGACTCCTCTGGCCCACAACTCAATCAACACACATATATACATATATGGGTATTTATTCATTTCAATCATCAAAACATTCCAAACTTCTTCAATTCCATGCATTTTTTTTATCAAAAGAGTCAACAGCCGGACTTAAGCTGACCGCCTTACGACTTTCGTCCACCGAGGATCAAAGCCTCCACGTAGTTCCTTTCTAACTTTATACATATACATATACATGCTACACAAAATATTCAACATGCTATACAAGAGATGCAAAATTATATATACAATGCAAACCACGTCGCCTCCTCAATGGCTCCCGACCACCGCACGAGTGGTACTCCGGTCACAAGACTCGTCTTCGTCCCTCAAAATGTTTCTCGAAACATACGTAAAGAATGACTAAAGGAGCCCAAAGGCTTGAGTGTACATTTCATTAAGATACCATTTTCGTGATATACCAAAGTAATACATACTTATACAATTAAAAATCCTTTATGCCTTAAACTTTCTTCAAAGTAATACATACTTATACAATTAAAAAATCCATTTACGCCTTTAAACTTTCTTTCTTTCTTTCGATGGAACCCAGCTAAACATTAATCGAACAACTGCACCGACTATGGAAGGATACTACATTCCGCCATAACCACTAATGCTATGGAAACTCACGCTTTGCATTAGGTTCCACTTCATAAAGTAATCTATCACGTGTAAGGATATTACCTACACCTAATTCTCTCCCCGCTAGTAACCCTATAACTTTACCCTCTAAATCCTTACACGCTTAAGGTACCTCGGCCGATATCGCCATACTACTATAAGGGTTAGGGTAACCACGCAAACATTTATCAAAAATACATTTATAACCATTTAAATCCTTTACTTTATCATGAAAACTCATATATATATGCAATATACATATGCATTCTTTACACATTTTTTAAATCTCTTCATAATGCCTTAACATATGCATACATAAGTATAATTTAATATAAATATATATATTAATGTAAGATAAGATGTACACAAATTTTTCTATTTACATCAACACTTTCATTTGTAAGATAAACATTTCTTACATTGGAAACTTTTCATTTTAACATCAAAATCATTACCTACTTTTAAAACTCAATTAAAAAACATCATTTTACACTCACAGCTAACCGCTCAATCTTGCTTGCTTCTCGTCGACCCCTTGCTTCCTCGTCCAATGATAGTCCTTTTCACCTTTTTCAAGAAAAACCACAACCAACTATTAACCATGCAATCCCATTTAATCCACTATACACATTCATTTTCAATCAACTTCACAACATGCCATTCACTTAAATCTCATTTAACCACACTTAAAATACGTGAACCAAGGAAATGACCAAATTACCCTTTCTTTACAAATGACCTTAATGCCCTCAATTCAAATCCTTTTTTTTTCTCTATGAATCTATTTTTACTTAGAAATTGGAATCATTCCGCACTGACCATCCAAATTCGTTATGGCATTTTCATGCCAAACTCAGTCATTTCCACCGATTTTACACTGTGACCGTTTTGAAATACCTGTAATTTTACAATGTCTTGACCTATATTTGAGACACTAGTTCTTATAATTCTTTGAAGCTAAAGTGCTAAGGGTTCTTCTTCAATTGGAATCACCCAACGTGAGCACCAAAACTCACGTTACGCCCAAAACAACTGGTTAATCTATATTCAAAAATTGAACTTCGTAAAGGGCTTGGCTACCGCCCTACTTTGAGTGAAGTAAATGGCATAGAATCGTAATTCGACAATGCTTATTTCTCGTGGATGTTTCGTTCCTCTTGAAGTCTAGTTTACTCGCCACTTGAATCACTCAAATCGATAAGAAATTAGCAAGTTATGGCTAAAACATGAAAACTGGTTTAAATAAATGCAGCGATTTCCCGTACTCAAGACTATTCCCCAAAATGCCCGGGATCATGGGCTTTTCGCATTTTTTTTTCCATATTTTTTCCATCCAATTCAACTCTATAGTCCAAGTATAATAATTTCAAAACCATTTCATTTTTCATCTTGACATCTCTTTTCTATTCAAATCCTCTTTCACTACTTATCTTCTTTCAAAAACCTTTCCATGAATTTCCCTCCCCAATACCATCAGAATATGAGTTATTGCAATCTAAAGCCATATACAAACCAAGCACTAAGATTTGTTAAGTAGTTCTGTTCTAAACCCTAACCTTCACTCCTCTCCTTCCATTTAATCCATGAGTCCAACAACAAAATCTGAGTGATTCCATACTTATCTTGCTCCTCAGTAGTTTAACCAAACTTTAATTTCAAGAAATCTAAGTTTAGATACACTTCATAAAACCCCAGATTTGGGAGATAAGACAATCACTATACAAAACCTAAAAACCCATGCCAAATCTCATAGAATCCATAATCATGTTAGTTTCCCATACAAATCCAAAGTTCCACACCTTGGCTTGATCTCCCTCCTTCTCTTTCTTCTCTTCTTCTCTTCCTCTCTTCTCTTCTTCTTTCCCCCCTTCACGTTTTGTTTCTCCTTTCCAAATGAGACCACTCGTCTCCCCTTTAAATCCCATATGTTTTGCTAAGGCCTTGTTTGCCTTCCAAAACCCATTTCTTTGGGTTAATTTTCTCATAATTGCATCTTGGTCCCCATTTCTCTCTATTTCTATTCCAACTTTCTAATTGCCTTGAATCCCATAACTTCTATTATACTTCCTTTAAAACATTTCATATACAACCCCTAGTTCTTTTCCTTATGACCACTAAGTCCTCAAAGTGGTAAATTACATATTTACCCTTGGCTTTATTATAAATTCCGGGTCTCGTTTTATACTTCCTAATTTCGATCTCCGTGATATTACAATGTAATGACTTAGTGTCAGATACGCCCACATCGTACTCACACTCTGACGGCGAAAGTTATGCTAATACTGCATAAACCGTCCCAAATAGTCCAATATATCATCACATGAGTAAAACGGCTTACTTGGGCCTATGAAACAGTAATTATAACAATATCCGTAAAACATACCAATCTATGTCCACACCCCAAGAGTTAATAATTTACTCTTATTCAAACACATATATCAAAATTAGAGAATTCTAATACATGTATAAAATCATCAAAGCCACAACCCTGGCTTTCACAACCTCGCCCTAGGATCTAGCCGTCCCTCGCATCCGCTTTCTCCCGTACCAGAAACAATATCCTCGACTGTAGGAGCTAATGCTCAAGAGGAATCGCCCCAAGTAGCTACTCTACCTAAGCGCAAAGGTAATGTTCCAAAATAAACACACATTCAAGCAAATGCATGGATCCCTACTCAACGTCTAACTCATCATCCTCGTGCACTGAGTCCTCATCGACTCCCCCACACTCGCCAAGCCCTCGATGCGATAATTATTATTTTGTTTGTTTGTGGACAACCCTCCGATGTGTATATATCAATTGGGCCGTTCGACGATCGATATTATTTCAGGACTACCCTCCGATTATATCAACGCCGTCCCAACGATTGATATTTTAGTTTGGACTACCTCCTCCGATAATTGGAACATTTTAGACAACCTCTCGAACCATTTCCTAGATCATCTCATGCACTTCACTCCTATAGTCCTGAAGTGTTCCAGAAGGCATATGGAATGCATGTATGCCAATCTAATACGTGCCTTAATTCACATGTAAATATATAAACATGCATATATTTACAAACAATCAGGTTCACACAAATCACGCCATACTCCTCAGCCTCATCACACCAAAAGCCCTACTTTCTACGCAAGCCAATGATCAAAACACGAGCAATTCTACTTGAATTACCGACCAACATATATTTTCGCCGTGTAATTATTTTGAGAACACTGTTGAATATGAAACCCCTGGTTATCTCCTAAAATTACAAATCACGGCTCACTTAGTAAACCCTGGTTTCACTACCATTCCCGAATTTTCTCTCACAGATCACCCAAAAAGGCTGACGATGCCCCACAAAATCACAGACACAAACCAACAGCCTCTAAACAAGTGACGTCGCACCATGGCTCCAATGACACCCACATCCCATGCCTGGGACCGGATCAAACGGCTGCTCAAGGCCCCAGTCATCAATCTAAACATTGAAAACAATTCCTAAATAAAGTGTAAACCCAAATAGGGAGAAACCCCTACCCTCAATGAGCTGAGGAAACCCCTCAAACTAGCATTCACGCGAAGCCCTTCCTCACAGAGTAAATTTTCCCTTCTTGTCCTAAGACTCGCGACTGGCCGATTTGCCTGAAAACTAGAGAAGAATGAGGTCCCCTCTTCTAAAATGCCAAAAAATGCACACGTACCACCTGGTTCTTTCCCACGTTTGGCCTTTAATCAAGGTAGGGCACAGTCCCAAGTTCATGCTTCTAAGTCTCTTGAAGGCCGCTTCAAAATTTCAAACAATTAATCACGTGATATGTCCTGGTTTTCCGCTGCAGCTTAATACTCTGCCACTATCCCACGCCAATTATCAACGCTTTCTGCCCGCGCCCACTTCTCAGCGTTTTTTAAATAAAGGAGGTGTTTAGAGATATGCGATTCTCAAAGCCGCATCGAACGTTTACCAAGACCAAACTGATGCTCGAAAAACGCAAATTCGACTATCTCTAATTCGACGAAATTTTACGTGCCAGCTAGATTTGAGACGATCTCAACTGAAACTGCTTGTCATCCGAGATCTGGTAGAGAATAAATCTTAGATTTAACTGAAATTACAATTTTGTAAACCCCAAAATTACTTTATATTTTTCCGTAAATTGGGAACTCTGCCCACATTGCTAAATGCGTGATCCTACTAACGTCTATGCACGACCAAACCCAGATCCCAGTCCTCACTACGCCACCTCACACTCCCCGCTTCAGCCACGATGAGAAACATTCTTCAAAAACAAAGATATTTGTTTTTAATTGTGTACTGCCCTCCCGAAGAAAGTGTAAGGACTGTCTCCGATAATTTATTTAGTGGACAACCCTCCGATGTATATCAATTGGGCCGACTCCGACGATTGATATTTATATATGGACTACCCTCCAATATAAGTAATGGACCGACTCCGATATTTATTATTAATAACCCGGGAAACCACTCTCAATAAATCACCTCATGCACTCACTCCTATCGTTTAGGGTGTCCAAGTGCATAAGTAATGCATGATGCCAATTCCAAATTCCTAATCATATAACACAATGTAAATATATAATCATGCATATATTCACATAATTTAAATCGCTTTCATAAAAACACAGTTATGCAATTTCACATTCCATTGCCACCAAAAAATTAGCTCACGTGGTTAATGATCAAACACGAGCACTAAACTTTAATTACTCGACTAAACACCACTCACACACGTTTCCCTCGTCGTGCTCAATTATTCATATGAACAAGAAAACCCCTGATTAACAAGCTCCATCCTCTCATCAAACTGGCTTCGGCGTTCACTTTAGAACCCAATTTCACTACCATTTCCTACTTCATACAAACCCCAACACATGATTTATTTGACAAAGACATCCGGGAATACTTTAAACCAGTCTATGCTCACTACGATCTGGGCAGGATTTTGGGCTTCAAAAAATAGAGTAAACACCCTGCATCCTGCTAGACCGATCGGAACGGCTCGCTCAAGGCCTCAATCCAACCAAAGAACATTATAAAACACCAAATGAAAAGCAAACCCAGGATAAATCCCCTCTACCTCTTTGAGTTTCACGAAAACTCCCAAACAGAGAGCCCACGCGAAGCCTCTGCAAAACGCCTTCTTCTTGTCTCGACAAATTCACCGGCTTATCGTCTGCAAATGTGAAAGTATATGAAGCCGGATACTTCAAATTGAAATATCGTCAAAACCCAGATACCGGATCCTCTTCTTCCACGTTTTGGTCTCCCTTTCACGTAAGAGACGACACTATTCAACTTTTTGTCTTTAGTGTCATTTAAAATTTAAATAATGACCATTATGTCCCTTTTTCCCCACTTTAAAATCTACCATCTCCCCTACCGTCTGCTTTCCATCATTTCTCTATCCATTTACATACGTAATTAAGAGTACAGCATATAATGCGTGGACTTTGGCCTACCAAATTTCATTTTCTCCGACACCCGAACTGACGTCTGGGAAAACAAATTCACCTCTGACTGAACTGTACCTAATGCGTGCATACCCCCCCCCTCACGAGATAATCTAAATCCAAGTGAAACTGTTTCATCATCCGAGACTAGAGAATAAATTCTGATGAACCGAAATGACCACATTGGCCTTTCCAAATGGAATTTCTGGCCTACAAATAATAAAGCGCCTCGTAGTACAAATTACTAAAAGCAGCCAAGTAATCAATTTCCTATGCATCTCATATAGGGATTATAAGGAATTATTAATAGTCTTGATGTGGCACTGGGCACTTGGTTTCAAATTAATATAATTATTTTATAGAAATTAATTAATTATTAATTTTGAATTTAATAGATATATTCGATTTTTAATTAAACAAGTTATGTCGGCCATTTAAATAGTCATGTCTATTCAAATAAAAAGGTCATGTCTGCTTAAATTAAAAGTCATAAGTCTATTTAATTAAATAGTCATGTCTATTTAATTAAACGGTCATTTCTATTTATGATATATATTTTTCATTAATAAAGAAAAAAGGCCAACTAACTCATAAGAAGTGGGACAATTTTTCAACATTCCTGAAAAGTTTTGAGGTTTTGTTGTATCCTCGTAACTTAGCTCGAATAGAAACAATATTACACTCCAAAATAGCGCATCTACACGCCTCAAAACCAATTTGATTATTCTTCCTCACAAAAATTTCCAAACATGAACGTGAGTTTACTTCTAGTTGTAATATTTAATATTCTATAAAATTAAAAATATAAAAATAGATTTAAAATATGAAAATTATAAACATAAAAACAGTACGAATGTAAAAATTGTAGTTAAATATAAATTTTGATAAAAATATATAAAAACATTTTATAAAATATTATTTTAAAGCTATTGGTCATATTTATTAAATACAAGTTTATTTATTATAAATAATATTTATAAATATGATTTCACTTTTTAAAATAACTCTTTATCCATTTATTTTGATAAAATATTGTATTAATTCAAAATTTTATATTCATAATATTTTTATATTTTCCTAATTTTCATACTTTGAATCTATTTTTATATTTTAAATTTTTATAGAATATTAAACATAAATTTTAAAAAATAAAAATAAAAACCCTTATTCACAAATACTTAAAAAACTAAATTAAAAATAACGACATCAATATCTAAAATTATGAATTATGCAAATTTTATTATCTAGTTAAAACTATTTTTATATTTTTAAAATAAAATAATACAAAAAACTATTAATATAAATTTCTTTTCATTCAACAAAGAAGCTTGAATAGTAATTTTTAAGAGTGTTTAGTTTAAAAATATTTATATTATTATTTTTAAAATAATAATATAAATATTATTTTTATAATTGTAGTGTTACGTATTGATATCATTATTATATATTATGGTACTTTTAGTTTTAGATATTAACATTGTTACATATGGATAAAATAACGTTATCATTTACTATGCATGTCCATGCATCGCCCCAAATTTGTGTCCGTTTGGATAAACCCTGTCAACCCGTTAATATCAGATGCTCTGCAACCCGACACCACTTATAAAATCTGGTTTTGAATGGAGCTTTCACCCAAAGTACAAATCCGTCCCCATTAATCAACAATGACCACAATGTGGCCCAAATGCAAGTAAATAATGGCCACTTGGGTCCCGCATCAATACTACAACAAACATATCCCAACCAAAATACAACCACGGTTCAAGAGTTTTTATATTACTCCTTTACCCAACATATATTAAAATTTACAATTCTAATACATTTTATATAAAATCAAAGCCACAAGTCGACTTTCTTCTCAAACGGCCTCTAATGAGAGCCACCTTCCCGATCGCTCCTTGTACTTGAAATAATGTTCCCCCGACAGGGTGAGCAAAGCCCAGTAGAGATAATTTTTTACCTAGGTTACTCCCCACCTAAGTGCACATGCATGGCAAAACAAATACATTCAAGCAATTACATGAACCTCCCTCAGCACATCCATGACCAATCCCATGTCCCGAGTCCTCACCGACTCCCTCACATATGCCTAAGCCGAATGCGATTAAAATATCCAATTTTCAAAACAGCTTTTGTTCCTCGAAAACTCACTACCGAATTTCTTGGTGAAAAATACTGACTACCCTCCGAGTCAAATTGATGGAGAAACTCCCTAAACGCCTTCATGGTCTCATCCGAAGTGATCCTCCGCTCTGACCGTCTCCCAAACCCATCCTAAAATCTTCCTTTACAAACTTTTTGTTGCTTCATTTCACGCTCACGCACCACACCTAATAATTTAGTCGCCCCAAAGGCATATGGAATGCACTCACACTAATAACGCAAAGTAAGAAAAGATCTCTACTGGAGTTGCCTGAACTCCACCAAATCAGCCCACACGTAGCTCCTCGCCACAGAACAACTTTCATTCTGTTCGTCGAAACCGACGGTCCGATCGACCGGAATCCTAGAAAGAAGGTGCTCTCTCTCTAAAAAAAATCACAAAACTCCATTTTCTGCACCTACTGCATCCTGTTTTCCGGCCCTTCACGTTTTTTTGGTCTTTTAATTGAAGAAGATGAACACTATTCATCTTTTGTCTTTTCCTCATTAACAATTCCCATAATTCCCATCATGTCCCTTCTTCTAGATTTTTGACACTTCTACACCATCTAGCCTTCCATTCCATCATCTCTACTCATACAAATGTATGTGTCACATGAGTTACATTATAATAGGTGACTTTTGTCACATCACATGTAGTTTTACGGCACCCGATACTTGGCGTCTCGAAAAACGTGTAAATTCCGACTGTCTCAAAATTCGATGTGGTAGCTAGATTCCTCGCGACCCATTCCTGCAACTGAAGTCCTGCTTTCATCATCCGCAGATTCAGAAAAAATTTTGGATTTTTACCGAAATTACGATTTTGCCCTTTTTCCGAAAATTGGAATTTTTGGGTCTTACATTCTCCCTTCCTAAAGGAATTCATTCCGAAATTGACACCGATAACAACTCACATGCATATGCAACGTGCACTATACCATGTATGTAAACTAGTCATTTAAGTATTAAACACTAACCCATCGTACCTTCATCCCTAAACAAGAAGGAGGCAGGGCCCGCATCGTGTCCTCGCTCTCCCACTCACTCCTCCACCACCGTTACCATAGCACCCCCTACTAAATTTCTGTGGTCTCGGGCCACAAAACCCACATCCCGACTATCTATAATGCACACCGGTCCCTCCTCGAAGGTCCCATCTCCAATAACCTCAATCTCTCCCCAATCCACTACATGGGTCGGACTGAGTGATACTCCTGAGCATGGAGACGTACCCTCAGACACCGACATGCTAGGGTGGTAAAGCCAATCGGGTATCGCTACAAGGTTTTACCATCTCAGTATCTCGTAAGGGCCCAATAAATCTCTGATGATAGCTTCCTTTCTGCTTATTAACCCGACCACTCCTCTTAGGCACCTTCAAGAAGACACGATCCCCAACCTCGAACCCTAAGGGTCGTACCGTCGCACACACCAAAGATAGCTCTTCCTCCGCCGGATCCTGAGCCGTGAGAAGACGTTGCCGTATTAAACCCACCTTCTCTGAGGTGTCTTTAATCAGATCAGGACTAATGATGGAGCTCTCTCCCACCCTCGTCCAACATATTTGATCTCGCATGGCCTCCCTATAATGCCTCATATGGTGCCATCCGTATACCGCCCCATGAACTCGCACATGCTAATTCCAATTAAGGGTGCTTTTCCAACCACCCTTATAACTCGTGATGGCGTTCGCAAAGATGTTCTAACGCCCCAGATATAATCCACACAATATGTAATCCTACACAACCCCGTCGTACAAGCAAACGCCTCGACCTTCCCTGGCGCAACGATCGAGCCAACCAATGAATCGTTAACCTAGTCTATGTCATGAATGATATCCATATACTCAAGCCTCTCGCTACTAACAACACCCAATGCAATTTCTAGTGGCATCCAAATCTCGAAATAATTCGACTCTATCACTCAACTCTAAGTCTATGTGATAACCATGACGGTGTTTTCATCTCAGTCACTTTCTCGAATCTCCCTATCACTCAACTCTAAGTTCACGTGATAATCGACCGTGTGTTTTCATCTCGTGTCATCCTGACTTACTCCACTAACCCCAAAGTCTTCAGATAACACGACCCGGAAAAGCTCATCTCCTAAACGTAATCCTTTCTACTTACACTACGGAGTTCTCCTTATATCCAATAAAGAAATTTCGTGATATCTCCACGGGCCTCTTACACCCAATAATGAACTTGATAACCCACTGCGGGCCCTTACACCCACACGTAAATTCAGATAGCTCCCTGGTCTCTTATAATTACACGTAATTTCTGATTCCATCAGTCTCTTACACCCAATACTACAGAATTTCTGATATCTCCACGGCCCTTACATCCACGTAAATTTCAAGGATAACTCCACTGGTCTCTTACACTCACACGTAAATTCTCTGATTTCCTCCACTAGCCCTTACACCCACACGTAAATTCTGGATAGCTCCTGCCCTACACCCACGTAAATTGGGAGCTCCCTGCCCTTACACCCACACAATTTGGGATCCCTCCCCTGGTCTCTTACATCTACATTTAAATCGGATACCTCCCCGGGTCTCTTACACCCACACGTAGCTCGATCTCCCCCTGCCCTTACACCCACAATGCAAATCTCAGATACCTCCCCGGCCCTTACACCCACACGTAAATTGATCTCTCCCTGGGTCTCTTACACTCCACAATGCAAATTCTGGGATACCCTGTCTCTACAAATTAACAAAATTTAAATTCGAGATACCTCCCTGCCCTTACATACAACTACTACGTAAATTCGGGGATCTCTCCCTGGCCCCACATCCACACGTGTAATCAGATACCGGGGTCTCCTTTTCACACCCACGTAAATTGGGACATCTCCTGTGGTCTCTTACACCCAATACGTAATTCGGATATCTCCTGGTCTCTTACAATCACACACGTTAATTGGATCTCTCCTGCCTTCTACACCCACATGTAGCCCTGAGATATCTCCCTGTGTCTCTAAGCACCCACACATGACCTTCGATACTACCGCGGTCTCCTTCACCCTAACTCCAGTGCTTTCTCACCCAGATTACACCAACCCACCCCCTTCTTGCTTTCATTCAACACACTTTAATTACTCTTCATTTCGATTCGAACTATGAGTCTTCATCGACGTAGTCCCAAAGACAAACCCAGCTCACACTCACCAAGAGTGGTGAATGACCTTACCATGCACCCACACCCGACTCGACGATATGTTACCGTGCACATGAACGCAATGATGCCATACTGTGACACCCCAATTCCGGGGGTCCACCATGAGCAGAATCTCGTAGATCTCTAACTCATAATCCCTAAATTTATCAAAGCCAATCTCACCTGCATCCTGGGAAGAATATCTACTGACCTGTTCTTTCTCTTCCTTCTAAAGGCCTTAACCTCTAAGCCTAAATCTATCATTAATAAGATGCATTAATGAATGAATATGATCTAATTTAAACGCTACTTGGGGTCAACAAATGCAAGGGTAGAACGTACCGTGATATCCAAGCATCCTAACGTCACTGTACTACGAGATCTCGCTTTCTAGACAACTGCCTCTCGTGCTCAAAAAAGTCATGTATCGGTAACACTTCATCTCCGCCTACCGACCAACTCGCTTACAAACTCGCGGGTCACTCAACTCCACCCCTCTGCCCTGGCCTATGTGACCCGCCCGCCGGTACTAGGTGCCAGTATGGCACCCCGAACCGACATCGTTCCTCGACCATACCAGGGGGCGAGGAATAAACTCGCGGTCCCCTCCCGGTCCTACCGGCGACTGGATCGTGCCGTCTCCAAAACTCGATCCCCTATCTCTCGGGTAATCCTCTTCATATGTTCAGCCGCCGCAATGGTAGCACACCATCGCCTCATCCCGATCAGTAACCCTAACTACTCTCACCGATGATCGGGACCGAGGTGTCCCATACCGATTTCGCTCCGCGGCAATCCTGCCGAGTGTTCCAGCTCGGGCCGGCAAATAACATATCACCCGCCCCGTCGACTAAATGCCCCATCCCGGCCTCGTCCGTATAACCTCGTCCCGTCCCGTGGATATCCTTGCGGGCGAAGTCTTCGCTTCTTTCCTAGATCGAAGAAGACGGATCTCCTTCCTTCGGGCACTTTCCTAAAGACTCCACATTCACAGCTCCCACATAACATCTTACCTCTCCCTCCGCGGGTCACAATGCCTCGACCAGAGTCCACTCCTCCTAACCCCATCGAGGAGACGATGTACTTCTAAACGCCTGAGGTCGCTTCGACCTCGCCTTCGTTCACCACCGCACAAGCCTATGCAATAATCCAAGCGATCGTAACTCTTACTACCAAAGAAGGCCTCATTCCGCCGTGCCGGCGGCGCCGACTCAAGACCTCGACGCCTCTACGTTTCGCCTCGACTAACCATCTACATGTCAAATGACAAGTTAATATTCAAAATACAACCTCGAGACACTATTCACATTCCGTAAAATTTTATACACTATGTCCATGCATTCGTAGGTAATGCAAGACAATAATTCAAAATATTAAATCAAAATCAACAACAAAAATTTTATTTTAGAAAATTTCCTTGTAAAAGATTTTATTTCATTTGATTTGATTTTAATTTATTTTTTAAAAATATTTTATTTTTTTATTTTTTTTTTCTCTCATTCCTTCTTGCTACTAGAAAACAAACTACCCAAAAAATATGTTATTATTATTATTATTTTCTCATTTTTCAGTAAATCAAATAAATTTATTAAAATTTATTTTTTATCTATTTTCTCTTCGCTTTACACAATCGTAAAACCTTAGAAAATTTTCTTCACATATTTGTTTTTTTTTTTTTTTTTCATTCCCACTAATTTGAAAACTACCTTAAAAAAAAATATATATATATGGTATGAGAGGTATATATATATATATATATATATATATATATATATATATATATATATATATATTTTCATTTTCCAATGAACCAAATAAATTTATTAAAAATTTATTTATCTCATTTTTTTCTACTTTACATAAACTAAAAAAATTTCTTCACATCATTTTTTTTTCTTTCATTTTAATTCTGGACTATTTGCCAAAAATTCTCAAACACCTAAGGTTATATTTCTCGGCCCTAGTGTTCAACGTTTTTTCTATGCTATTCACGAAGCATACAATTTTAATCACAATTCACACACATGATCACACTATCACATAACATACAACTCATAAAAGTTATACACACCATCACATCAAACATCATGCATGCAAGGTTCTACCTGTCCCGTGACTTCTAGGCAATCTATTACCTAAACTCTAACATCGAGCCACTAAGCTGTGATGTTCTTAAACCTTAATGACTATGGCCTAAGCCCAAGCCTCTCAAGCCCTAGGTTTTCATTTACCTATGCTCTACACCCACCGAGCTCCTAAGGTAATCGTTTTGCTCCGATACTCAGTCGTAGTCATCGTAACCATACTTATAAACACACCCACCGAAAGCTCCCAAGGTAATTCAAGCACGGCCATACTAAGCTGTGACGTTTCTAAACGGGGTGTCTCAAGAAAACCCGCTAACCTCGCTAAATACTGCACGCCAGAATCGACACCACTATAAAATCGGGCAGTTTCCTCGTAATTTTGTTCTACCCAAAGACAACTGCATTAATCACCGACGCTTCAAACCCGGGCTGGGTCCGTCGATCACCCAAACCCATGGTGGACCTATACGCCTCGTATCACGACACATACTGAAAGTAAAATGGCCACTTAGGCCCTTGGATCAATACTCATCAAACACATACCCAACTATGTTCCAATAGTCCAAGAGTTATTTCATTACTTTTAATACAAATACATATTAAAATTCATAATTCTAATACATATTATCCAAAACATCAGTCACAACTTAGCTTTTCAAAATCTACTCTAAATGAGCCGTCGAACGCCCATGTAATTAAAATACTCCCTTGACAAAGGTGTTACGCCAAGAAGGGAATCACCCTAAATGGGTTACTCTCCACCTAAGTGCATATGCAATGCTCCAATTTAAACACACACTCAAGTAAATACGTTGATCCTATCAATGTCTACATGCCCGTCTTCATGTCTCAGTCCTCACGACTTCACACTAGCCTAAGCCATGTATGAGAAAATTGACCATTTTCAAAACAAAACTTGTTGTTCTTGAAAATAAACTACCACGTCGATAAAATATGGGACTACTCTCCGAGGCTTAATGTGTTGAGAACTTCCGAAACACTATGGTCTCATCCCGAATGATCTCGGCTGACCTGCCTCCAACCCCATTCTCCTAAAATCATCATGTGAAATTCTCGCAATCATGTCTGCTTTTTCAAAACTCGTGTTATGCACTCACATAATTTCTAGGTTACCCACATGAAATGTATTATGCCATTTCAACCATTTTTATACCAATATATATAAATGCATATATTCTCAAATTTACATTCACACTACATGTAATTCAACAATATGGATCAACTAACACCCAAATTAGCTCACTGAAAGCAAATCATAATTTCATTCCACGAGATATACACAATTATATTCCATATAATTGAGCAAATCACAATATCTCCAATGGCCTATACACAAAATTATGGTCTATATAATTGAGCGAACTACGTACTACACTGCCTTACGATTAACCTATCTATTTCCACTAACTCAAATATCTTATTTCATACACACAACCTATGGACGCGGTCCACCACACAAACCTGACTGCTTTTAACAATCTCAAATGGAACAAGGTCAGTCTCGTGGGTGGCTCCATCTTACCAAACGTTTGCCTCTTGGTGGAACCGAATTTCATGCCAATTTCCGGTCTCCTACTCACCAAAACACAATTTATTATATAAATTATGCCACAAACACCCAAATCAGTCCCTAAACTCGGCACCTGACCGGGTCTAAATGGATCTCTAAAATTTTCACATTTCGGTTCCAAGTTTTGGAACCGATCAAACGGCCACTCACGGCCTCAAACCGACACAAACATCACAAAACACTTAAATCAAGAGTAAAACAAGTAGATACAACCTTACCTCACTGAGTTTGTCAAACTCCCAAACCTGCGTCTACATGTAGTCCCTCGATGACTTCATTTGGCCCGGCGATCCGACGGTCCAAACACCCGGAATCCTAGAGAGAAGTTACACCTTCTCTCTCCAAAATAAACTCCATTTTTGAATTCTAAGATCTCCAACCTCTACTTCCTGCTCTAGCTCCAAAAGTTGAGTAGTTAAGCCTCATTATGGTCCCCTCTTGCCACTTGTCACCAGAATTTGGCCGGTGAGGATTTCTTTATCCACTCAACCAACCACTTAATTCTTTCCACTTACCTACATTACGCCACGTGTCATCGGCCCCAATTCCAGCTCAAGTCGATCAACTGTATTGACACGTACACTCGTAGCTACTCAAATTTCACCATGTCCACACGCACGCCGCTTCCCTCGAAAAAAAAACGCGGCAAATTCGACCGGCCCCGAAATCGACGTGGTAGCTAGATTTCGTGAGACGATTCCAACGGTGAAGTCCGTTTCGTCATCCGAGATCTAGAAAAATTTCGGATTTTTACCGAAATTACGATTTTGCTCTTTTTGAGAAAATTGGATTTTCTCGGGGTTTCACAACAATGACCACACAGGGTCCAAATGCGAGTAAAATAATGGCCACTTGGGCCCCTGCATCAATACTCACAACAAACATATCCCAACCAAAATACACTACATGGTTCAAGAGTTTTTTATATTACTCTTAATTTAACATATATTAAAAATTTACAATTCTAATACATGTTATATAAAATCAAAGCCACAAGCCCGCTTTCTTCTCAAACGTCCTAATGAGAGCCGCCTCCCGATCGCTCCTCAGACTGAATAATGTTCCTCGACAAAGGAAGAAAGCCAAGTAGAGATAATTTTCTACTTGCCATTTCACCTAAGTGCACATGCATGGTAAACAAACACATTCAAGCAATTACACGAACCTACTCGAACGTCACATAACCAATCCTACGTCCCGAGTCCTCACCTACTCCCTCACATGTCTAAGCCGACGTTAGTAAATATCCGCCAAACAAAAGCTTTTGTCTCTAAAAACCACCGAATTTCGTAAAAATATCGACTACTCCGAGCCGACCTGCTGTAACTTCCGAAACAACATACCATTCAAAGGAGAAGGCCGTGGACCGCCTCCTAACCCCATTATCTGGAAAATCTTCCTTTACAAACTTTTTGTTTTTGTTTTCATTTCATATCATGCACTTCACACTAATATTCTAAAGTTGCCTCAAAATACATATGTAACGCATTTACTAATCTCAACACATTCATGCTAATATATTCACATGCATATATATATATATATATATATATATATATATATATATATATATATTAACATAATTAAATCACTTAAATCATGTTACGAAATTTACCATCACTACACCAAAATTACCACGCTTAATTAACAAATACAAGCACCATTTTGAATCACTTAACATCATAAAAATTCACACAAAAATATTCATAAACATTATTCACGTGAAATGCTGAAACCGTTATCGCTCACGCACACAACAGGAATTTTTCCACTTCTGCCTGCCTTTGAGACCTAATTTACGCTAAAACAAGCCCAAAACATTTCTAATCATTTATATACTTCTTACCAAGAATAACACAAAGTGAGAAAATATCCCTACCTCTGAGTTGTCTAACCCCCACCAAATCGGTGCCTACACGTAGCCCCCGCCACAGAGAACAACTTTCCTGTCTGGCCAAAACCGACTCATCCAATCCACCGGAATCCTGCAAAGGTGCCTCTCTCAAAAATCACAAACTCCATTTTCTCGCACCCACGTGATCCCGCTTCCGGCCCTTCACGCTTTTCGTCTTTAATCGCTAAGACAACACTATTCATTCTTGTCTTTTCCTCATTACCTCTCATAATTCCCATCACGTCTCTTCTGCATTTCGACACTTTACACCATTCCAGCCAATCATCTCTATACTCATGCAACATGTCACATGAAGACATATATCAGTGCCATTTTCACAAGCATCACATGCCATTTCACTACACCCGATACTGGGCGCCTGAACGTGCAAATTCCGACTTCTGAATTCGACGCGTATAGATTTCACAACCATTCCAACCGCGTTCGCTTCGGCCATCTCGAGATGAGAAAAATTCTTGATTTTTAACAAATTAAGATTTTAGCTATTTTTCTCCGAAATCGAATTTTCTGCCTTGCTACGCCATTTTTAATTAGTGTGAATAATTTTTTTTTAAATGTATATAATATTCTAGAAAAATTTTAAAATATAAAAAATAGTTTCAAAATATAGAAATTATAAATATAAAAATATATTATAAATATAAAAATTTTAGTTAAATATAAATTTTGATAAAATATATGGATAAGAGCTATTTACAAAAATCAAATTTATAAAATATTAATATTTACTTATTTAATATAAGTTTAATTATTATAAATAAATATATTTTATATTAAAGATTAACAAATATATTAATTACACATAATACTAAATTATATTTAATAAAAGATTAAAAGTTAAAAAGAGAAAATTAAAATGGCTTGGGTTGGTCTAAGGCATGGGGTTGGGGCGGTTGCATCGCTCATAGCTAGGTCATGTGAAGCTGGGAGAGGGAGGAGGGGGCAATTTGGGTATAAGTGGATTTGCACATGGAGTAATGACCCCAATGAGTAGATTGTTTGGAGGGCACTTCGTTGATTCGCCTATAAATTATGTATATTTCTTTCCATGTCCGTCCGCTAAACACATGAAATATCGTAAGAAAATTTTACTACCATCCCGAAATTCTTGAGCCTGATTTGAAAGGTTTTTTGATTTCATTTATTTATTTATTTGTGATTCAAAAGAAAAAGCCTGTAGAAAAGTTAGCAGTTTAAATACATTAAAATTTTATAATATTTATTTTTTATCTTTATATTCTCAACATATTTTAAATTTTATCAAATATAATATTTAAATGTGAATAAATTATAAATGAAAATTTGTGATTTAATTTTTAGTTAATATTATAATTTATGAAATTTGGTAAACAATTGTTATTATTAGTTTGAAAGAATAAGTGGACATAACTTGATTGTCGTTGGGGTTTTTTCCACGGACCATTTGTCTAGAATACCATTTGGTCTAATAAGTTCATTGGTTCAATCATCGATTTTGGACGGTTTGATACGATTAAATGGTTGAGCGAACTGAAAAAGAACCGATGGATGGTGATGAAATACACCATGTCTAATGCATGGAACTGACAAAACCAGAAAGTTGCTACTAGAAATCAGCGTGCGCAGCCGTATACAACTTTTAGTGAGTTACACAAAAACGAACAAATCGAGAAAGATCTAATCTCAATTATAATACGAGTTTAAAGTCAAAATTTCAAAATAGTTTCTTTTATGAAAAAAATATTTATTTTGGAAAATATCTGAAACTAGTTTTATTTCTCATAGGTAGTAAATTCGATTATAAGGTAAAAATTTAAAATCCATTCATTAAATATTATTTCAAGATAAAATTTTAAAATCGTATTCATAAATATGATCTTAAAATTCTATATTAAAATTATATTCATCAACTATGACATAATGCATGAATATTTAATTATAACAAAATAAGATCAGCCTACGAATATTTTCAAACGAAATCTATTCATATATTTTAGAAAAAAAAAAACTATTTTGATACTAAAGAAACACATAATACGGTGCATAACTTCCTAATGAACTAATTAATTAAATAACTCAAAGATCTGTCATCATAAATTTCCACAAAATAGCGTGGAAAACAAGAACCGATATTAATGACAGACAGGCGACACTTATCCCGTGTGTCCTCGTTGACAACCCGTGATATGTGCGTCCTTAATATCACACTCATTTATCTCAATATATTGGCATCTATTCTCGTGATATTTAATTCACAAATATACAAAAATAGCATGATAGACTATTTAATCAATACCCATTTACGCTCCTTTTATATAACAAAAAGTATACATGAGCTATATCCCATTTATCCCATATGCGGTCACCCACCCGCATCAGACCTCAGATCTGAAGTGGTCCATGACGCGAAGAAAGTTCTAATAAATGATAATTTCCTACAAGTGCATTCCTTACCTAAAACGCACACAGAATTAAGATAATGTAAATATCAATAACATTTCCATACAATTTACGCAATATTATATAGCTATACATGACGATGCGACTCTCACGCCACAACCTAAGCCCCACGACTCATCTTAACGCTGCCATAAAACCGCCATCTACGAACCCAATAACTCAACCCATTGGACAAATCTTTAATTTATCAAATCATGATTTATATTATTATTTTTAAAATAATAATAAAAATATTATTTTTATAAATGTAGTGTTACATATTGATATCATTATTATATATTATGGTACTTTTAGATATTAACATTGTTAGTTTTAGATATTAACATTGTTACATATGTATAAAATAACGTTAATATTTATTATGTATGTCATTTTTAATTAGTAGAATAATTTTTTTTTTAAATGTATGTATAATATTCTAGAAAATTTTCAAAAATATAAAAAATAGTTTCCAAATATAGAAATTATAAATATAAAATATTATAAATATAAAATTTTAGTTAAATATAAATTTTGGATAAAAATATATGGATAAGAGCTATTTAAAAAAAATCAAATTTATAAAATATTAATATTTATTTATTTAATATAATATTATAAATAAATATACTTTTATATTAAAGATTAACAAATATATTAATTATACATAATACTAAATTATATTTTAATAAAAGATTAAAAGTTAAAAGAGTAATGAAATGGCTTGCTGGTCTGTAAATAAAGGCGGGGTTGCATCGCTCATAGCTAGGTCAAGGTGGGAAGTTGGGAGAGGAGGTAGGGGGCAATTTGGGTATATGATTTGTGATTCCATGGAGGCAATGGACCCCAATGAGTAGGATTGTTTGGAGGGCAATTTTCGTTGATTCGCCTATAAATTATGTATATTTTCCATGTCTGTCCAAACATGAAATATCGTAAGAAATTTTGGCCAATATCCCGAAATTTTGAGCTCTGATTTGAAAGTGTTTTTGATTTCATTTATTTATTTATTTGTGATTCAAAAGAAAAAAGGCCTGTAGAAAAGTTAGCAGTTTAAATACATTAAAATTTATAATATTTATTTTTATCTATATTCTCAAATATATTTTAAATTTTTATCAAATATAATATTTAAAGAATAAATTGCAATGAAAATTTCAGATTTAATTTAGTTAATATTATAATTTATGAATTATACAATTGTTATTATTAGTTTGGAAAGAATAAGTGGATATAACTTGATTGTCGTTGGGGCTTTCCACGGGACCATTTGGTCCAGTCAATTCATTTGGTCTAATAAGTTCATTGGTTTAATCATCGATTTTGACGGTTTGATACCGATTTAATGGTTGGAGCGAACTGGTGAATCGATGGATGGTGACAGTCACACCATGTTCAATGCATGGAACTGACAAAACCATAAAGCTGCTACCAGAAAATCAGCGTGTACAACTTTTTAGTGAGTTAAACAAAAAACGAACAAATCGAGAAAGGTTCAATTCTCAATTATAATACGGGAGTTTAAAGTCAAAATTTCAAAATAGTTTCCTTTTATGAAAAAACAATATTTATTTTGAAAATATTCGGAAACTAGTTTATTTCATAGTTAGTAAATTGATTATAAGGTAAAATTTAAATCAGATTCATCAAATATTATTTCAAGATAAATTTTAAAACCATTGATAAATACGATCTTAAAATTTACATTAAAATCTGGGAGATGATAATCCATGATTATACACATAATATTTAATTATAACAAAATAAGATCAGTTTGATGAATATTTTCAAATGAAATCTATTCATATATTTTTAAAAGAAAAAAAAAACTATTTTGATACTAAACTCATAATACGGTGCATAAAGTTCCTAATGAACTTATTGATCAAATAACTCAAAGATCTGTCATCATGAATTTCCACAAAAATAGCGTGGAAAACAAGAACCGGATATTGGCGAATAAGATGCTACACTCTCATCCCGTCCCGCCGACAACCCGCCAACTCCGCGATATCGGGTGTCCCAATATCACACTCATTCGTCTCAATATATCGGCACCTATTCTTACATATTTAATTCACAACATATTAAATATATACGAGACTATTTAATCAATGTACCCATTTACGCCCTTTATATAACAAAATAAGTATACGAACTATATCCGACTCTCATCCCATATGCGTCAACCACCCGTGACCTGACCGAACCCAAAATTGTGGTCCCACGACGAGGTAAGAAAGACAATTCAGCACTGAGAAATTCCACTCTTCAAAAATGGTAAAATCGCACTTCTCGGGTTAAAACCCAATTTTTTATATCTCGACGACGAAACTGATCACCATCGGGAATTGTCCGAAATCTAGTTAACATCACACTTCTGTCACCCGGTATTAATTCTTCAAGCTACAAAGACCGACCGCTTCAAAAGTTTAAAACTAATGAGAGATAATGATATGACAAAGCCACTCTATTATATTGTGATTTCGACACATGTTGCAAGATTGGGAGAGTGATGGAATAATGGCCCTGATAGCCGCTTATGTCAAAAATCCAAGCACTGGAGATACTGACAGATTAAATGCAGTTTTAATGAAGATGGCATAAATACGAATAAGGTCTCTCTTTCTCCAAAACACCAAAACGTGCAGGAGAGGACTGTTCATGCATGGCTGATTTCGAAGTTTGTGGAGAGAGAAATTTCTTCGATTTCATTATTCACCGTTTGCTGACAGAGCAAGAAACAAAGTTGCTCTACGCGGCGAGGACTACGCATGGGCACTGATTTGGTGGAGTCTCGGCCAACCCAAGAGTGTAGGATTCTTTCACTTCATAAGCACTCCTACAAGAAATACGTAAATGGTTAAGAATGTCTCCGAGGCTTGTTTTAACTTAAACTCTCATCAAAAGCTTTGAACCGAGTGGAGAAAATTCATTTGTGGTTGTGAACAATAACCCGAGGGTTTCACTGTTCATGTGAATAGTGACACGAAATTTTTGGTGTGAAAATGTGTTTGCCGAAAGGATTCAAATTCAATTACTGTGTTTGTTAATTAACCCACACAGCTAATTTTCGTGTAATTGATCGGCGAATTCGCATAATGTAATTACGCGATTTTAATTACGTTAATATATACGTGATGCGAATATATTAGCATGAATGCGTGACTCAAGACTACGCATTCCACATGCACAGGCACCCTAGAATATTAGAGTGAGCGACGATAATGTTCAAAACAAAATGAAAATGTTTCATGAAAGCGAATTTACCAAGATTTTCCTAAAATTGCTCGAGGACGTCCAACAGATTACTCCTGACGGTAAATCCGATCGCTTTCAAGAGTTATCCAAAGAATTACTTCTGAGGGAGAACTAATATTTTAACAAATTTAGAAAAGGTTTTCAAGAACAAATAGCTTTTGTTTTGAAAACTCCATTATTTTACTCGCATCTCTACTGAACATATGGCGGAAATGCGGCGACTCGAGACACTTGGCTGTGTGACGTAGACATTCGAAGAGGCTCGTACGAAATTGTTCAACGATTGTTTGTCATGACACGTGCACTTAGCGAAAGAACCCGTAGAAATTATCACTAATGCTTTGCTTACCCCGCCGAGGGTCACCATTTCGTACAGAGTCAGACGAGATATCGCTCACTAGAGTCGTGATTAAGAAAGCTTGCTGCGGTTCGACATTTTTATTTTTGTATAACATGTATTAGAATTGTAAATTTTAATGTTTAATTAAGAGTAATGTAAAACTCTTGAACCATGTAATATATTTGGTCAGATATATTTTGTGAGTATTGATGCAAATTCAAGTGACTATTTTACTCGTATATACACCCCGTGCGGTCATCAGAACTCATTTATGCTCAGACTAAGTGGCCTCCCGTACAAAGGAGCATTCCCGCCCCGATTCGGAGTGGTGTCAAGCTACCCGAAGACCACGAGTATTCGCGGCCGACGTTGTCAAACTGACCCTGCCTCGTAATCAGCCGCAGACGTGAGCCAGTACACGAAGCACCTGTGGCTCGGGGGACTCGCTAGCCGGACTTCAAATCCCGGTCCGCTGACTACCCGGCCAACCGAAACACTCGCGGAATGTCGGTGACCGACATCTCTCAAGAAAATCGGCGTAGTCTCTCGAAAATGGGGAGCTCTACCCAAATACAACACCTGTAATATAACCTGTCCCAATCAACATCAATCACATGATATCTATATTTGAGTAAAAACGGCCTCTTGGGCCCATACCACAATACTCATCATCAATATAAACCAACTATATCTAATAGTTTCAAGAGTTCATACATTTATACAACATATATTAAAAATACTGGTGATTCTAATACATGTAAACCATCCCACATTCCGCTTTCTTCTAAAACCCAATCTCTAGATGAGCCGTCGCACGCTCCCCGTAGACCGTAAAATAATATCCTCGACAGGTGAGCCAATGCTCGCATGGGAATCACCCTGGGCGGCTACTCTTCACCTAAGTGCATATGCAATGCTCCAATGAAAACATACATTCAAGTAAATGCGTGATCCTACTTGAATGTCTAACTGATCATTTCGTACCTCGAGTCCTCACCGACTCCCTCACACTTGCCTAAGCCACGTATGAGAACCTTAGTTTTATTTCGTTTCATGACAACCCTCCGACGATATATCAATCGTATTGCCTTCGACGATCATACATGATGACTACCTCCATGTATATCAATTCGGGTTGACTCGACGATTGATATTTTATTTGGACTACCTCCGATATTCATTATTTTTAGACAAACTCCTTCTAATCCATTCTTCAAGAATTACCTTACGCACTCACTCCTATCGTCCTAGATGTGCCTCAAAATAAGATATTTAATGCATTTACGCCACTCCACAGCACTTCTATAACACATGCAAATATATATAATCATGCATATTTTCACATAATTTAAATCACACAAACATGTCATGTAATTTCACCATCAATTTCATCAAAATTAGCTCACGTGGGTTAATGATCAAACACGAGCAACTCGATTTGAATTACTCAACCAAACACATAATTTCACAAAAATTATTTTGTGAACACTATTCTTGAGAATAGTGAAATTTCGACATTATTCCCATAACCATCAATCACTTGGCTCACTTAGTGAACCCGAATTTCACGGCCATTTCCGGCCTCATACACGTCAATGCATCATTCATAGCACAAATTTGCACCATGGCACTCCAAACAGCCCGTGGACAGTCACGACCGGCCCACACGGGTTTCAAAATCAACACCACGTTCCAAGATTTGGAACCGATCAAACGACCCTCGCTCTAATTTATTCAACTCAAACATCAACAAAGCATTTCAACAAAGAGTAAAACCCAGAAACCCCCTACCTCTCGGAGTTTGTCAAAACTCCTCAAATCCGGTGCCCACGCATAGGTCTCTTCGCGTAGAGCAGTTTCCTTCGCTTCCGCCGACTTCCACCGGTCGGATCTCCCACGACAGAGAAGTCTAACCTTCTACTCTAAAACGCCATTTCCATCTTCTCGCTTCCTCCTTCAATTCACGTTTTTTTGCCTTTTTGATTGTGGGAGACAACACTATTGAGTGTTTTGTCTTTTTTTCATTTAATCAATTTCAAATGACCATTATGTCCCCTCTTTTCCCGCTTTGACACTCCCAGACTATCTCTACCATCCATTTTCATCCTCTTTCACTACGCCATTTATAAGACATGAGTACTTGTTATATATGACTTTCGTCGCATCGAAAATCGCTTTAATGGCACCACCCGATGCCTCGAAAAATGGCCAACTGACATTGTCTCAAAATTCGACGAATTGACGCGTTAACTTGATTCTGGCACGATTCCAATCCAAATCTTGTTTCATCATCCAAGATCTAGAGAATTCGATTTTTGACCGAAATTACGATTTTGCCATTTTTCCAGAAATTGGAATTTCTCGGGTCTTACATAGGCCATAGTCATTAAAGTGTAAGAACATCACAACATTATAGCTCGATGTTAGATACTAGGTTATAGTTTGGTATCTAGTTAGGTATGATTACCTAGACAATCACTTAAGACAGATTTTCAGAAACACTACACGACCGTGTTTTATGTGATCAGGTGATTGTTGCATTTGATGTGAATGGTGCATAACATGAGTTGCTGTGCAGAATTCAGATTGAAAATTATGCTTGGTGAATAGCATAGGAAAATGTTGAACACTTGGCTTAGGGGTGAGAACAAGTTTTTGAGGAATTTTAGCAAATAGTCTAGAATTAAACGAAAAAAAAATTCTAGACGCAGCTCCAATTTTGAACATGAAGGATTGTGGTTGTGAAATTGCAGAAAAATTAATTTCTTGCAACAAGAAAAGTTTATAATTAAAACCTTGAAAATTTTGAGGTTAGAATAAATCTGTAGTGTTCATGCTAATGAATCTAGGAGAGGTAAGGAGGCCACTATATTTAAAAAAATTATGTGTTGAGAAAATTTTCTCTCGGGGTTTTACGTAAAACAGAAAAAAAAAAATTTAAAATAAATATTATCTCACTGAAAATGAAAAAAATTAAAAAAAAAAATATATATATATATAAAATATCCTTTAAAAAATAAATAAATAAAGTAAAATTTATAAAATAAAATTTTTTGTTGTATATGATTTGCACATGGGGCCATTTGGTTTCAGACATTCATGAATGCATTGACATGTATAAAATTTTGACATGTGGACAGGTGTCTCGAGGTCAGAGTGAGCACTTTAGAGATGCCGCATCGCCAGACAGAGTTGAGCTGTGGTGTCGAGGCCTTGGTGCTATTCTTGTATGTGAGTTCTCCCTGTGGATTAGGCGAGGAATGTGGATGATAAGGTCGGTTGCGAAGTCAGAGATCTCGGGGACTCTACTCACAAAGGGACCCGAGATCATGGACATGTTGGGGAAGTTCGATGTCATCCCTCGATGGATCACGACAAATTACAGTCGCCATTGATCGGGTGAGCGTAGGAGGGCTATCGCCTACACGCCAGACGACACTGCGTCAGATTTCAGGGGACAAGCATGATATTTTTCCCTGTGACAAGTGTATGAATCCAAAAATGCAGGATGCTTAATCTGGTTAAATAGTTTAGCCTTACTCTTAGATGACGAGGTGAGACTTTGACTTAGATCTACCTCGAGTAGTCTCGCGAGTATGAGGATGTTTTTCTCGATGAGCTATCTGTATCGCTTATGCAAAGGGTTATAGACTTCGATATCGAAGTTACACCTGGTACTCGCCCATCTCATGACTCGATAGGATAAGTACCCCGCTGAGTTGTGAACTCGCAGTCCAGGAGTTATCGACAAGGGTTCATAGACCGGAAAGAATTTCAAATTTACTTCGGGCGCCCCTACCATTTATGAAGAAAAGGACAAGACCCTTCGACCGTGCATTAACTATTGTAGCTTGAACAGGTTAGATCAAGAATCGTACCCATCACGAGGATTGATGACTTGTTTGATCACGAAGAGGAGCGCGAATCTACTCCAAGATAGAATTTCGCACTGGTTACCATCAACTAAGGGTTGTGGAGACGTATATCTCCAAGACAACGCTAGACGCTACATGCACTTAGTTTACAAAGGATGCCCTTCGATCGACGACACCAAATGACATCTACGTATCTCCACGATAGGGTATTCCAACCCTATCTAGATCACTTGTCGAGTCTTCGTGGATGACATTTTGATATACTCTAATCAGGGAGCATGAGTAATTATGACTAGGCTGCACTGTCGAGAGACCATCACGCTAAGTTCGCAAGTGTGAGTTTCTGGGCCATCGAGGTACTGGGACACGTGGTGTCGCATTAGGCGTGCCGCGGGACCCAGAGAAGGTCGAGGCCATGATGAGCCTGGAGAGTCTCAAGTCAGCCGAGATAATGAGTTTCGGGGATCGGGTCAAGCCATAGAGATCTACTGAGGATTTCTCCCGACAGCAAAGACCGATGACCTAGATCACCCGGAAGAGGTCAAGTTTGATCGATGACCGATGCGAAGAGTCATTCCAGAGTTGAAGAGGAGGCTTACTTCACCCTATCTTGATAGTCCTCGATTGTGTGGACAGGGTACACGCGTATCAGGATGCCTCGAGGGTCGACTGATGTTTTGTTGCGCCCATGTGCAGCTTAAGGCTCCCGCGCCTGAAGAATCATGAGTGTAATTACCCCACGCACCCATACGAGCCGCGGCCGCAGTCTTCGCTCAAGATTTGGCGCCACTACTATATGGCGAGGAGTTCGAGGTGTACTCAGACCACAAAAGTCTGAAGTATATTTTCACGTAGCGGGACCTATATATGAGGCAACGCTGATGGATGGAGTTCCTAGAGGATTATGACTTCACTTTGCATTACCATCCTGGTAAGGCAAATGTGGTGGCTGATGCACTCATCGGAAGTCACGGGGAGCATTGACTAGTATAGCTTATCGGGAGTGGTGGATGCTCGAGATTGTGGGACATTTAGTTGCTAGTGATACGAAAGCGTGCCTGTGGTACGCTGGGGGAGTTTAAGAGCTACACCATCTCTCATGGAGCTGTGGTGATTGAGTCCTGTAAGGTGGACGCTGAGATAGTGTCCATCAGTGACCGGTACAAGTACTGTGTGACGAGGGTCGGATTGTCCACGCAGATGGTAAATGCCTTCTCAAAGATAGAGACGGGCAGTGGTTCCTTTGTCAACCGATTTTGAGAGTAGGAGATTCTTCGTGTGAGTTTCATCGCTCTCGATTCATTGCGGTATCCGTGTGGCACAAAGATACCAGATTCTGCCGCCAAGATAATTTTGAAAGGGAATGAAAGAGACACGTAGTAGACTTTGCTCGGGACGACGCCTCACGCACAACAAAGTTAAGGCCGAGCACCGTGCCGCCAGGCTACTTCAAATTCCATCGGAGGTATCGAGTGGAAGGATACGCCACATGGATTTTGTGATTCACTTGCCACCTGACACCGCAAAGGACATGATGCGGTATAGTGATAGCTGACCATCTCACGAAGTCAAGACATTTTTCTAGCCGTGTGGATGACCTTCACGCTGGAGAGATTCTGCCCATGAGACCCGAGATAGTCCCATACATGGAGCCCGCATCCATAGTGCCTGGGATAGAGACCGAGGTTTTTCACGGCGCGACTTTCGGGAAGAGCTCCAAAAGGCTATGGGCACACGACTGACCATGGGTACAGCCTTTCCACCCACAACATGGTCACGAGAGGACTATACTGTGTTAAACATACATGAGCATGCGCCTGATCATAAGGGTAGCCGGAAGAGCACTAGCTCTTAGTGGAATTCGCCTACAACAACAATTATCAGGCGAGTATACAGATGGCACCATATGAGCATTGTACGAGGCCATGCATCACCAATATGTTGGAACGAGGCAGAGAGAGCTCCATCACCCGGTCTTGATTTGATTAGACACCCGATAAGGTGACCTTGATACGATTGTGGTCTTCTCACCCGCCGTGTTTCCAGAGAAGAGCTATGCAGATGTTCGAGGTTAGAGATCATGTCCTCTTGAAGGTGATGCCTAAGAGAGAAGTGGTCCAAGTTCCAAGAAGCGAGGAAGCATCGCCGAGGTTTGATAGGCCCTCTTCGAGATACTCGAGAGGAAAAGAGCGCATTGGTTGGCTTTACCACCCAAAGATGTCAGTGTCCACGAGGTATTTCAATGCCTCCATGGTCCGAGGTACACCCGATCCATCCCATGTAAAGGGATCGAGAGAGATTGAGGTTGACACGGATGGGACCTTCGAGGAGGACCAGCAGCATTATGGATAGCCTGGATCGCTTTAAGACGTTAAGACCGTGAGGCTAGGCGAGGGTGCTATGGCGCACCATGGAGTGGAGGAGTCAACGTGGGAGCCGCCGAGACGACGAGGGCCACCTATCCCTTCTGTTTGGGGACGAAGGTACGCTACAATAAGCACTAACGACTACGATACGCACGGTATAACAGACAAGCAGATATGTAATGAGTTTGTTGCTGATTGTACCGACTTCGGGACTAAATTCCTTTTAAGGAGGGGGAGAATGTAAGACCCGAGAAAATTGAATTTTTCTCAGGTAAAATCGTAATTTCGTCAAACCCGAATTTTTCAAGATCTTGATGACGAAATGGACTTCACCACTGGAATCGTCAATAAATCTAGTTACCACACAATTTCACACCCGAGACACGCACTTCACGTTTTCGAGGCACCGAGCACGGCAACGTGAAACCGGTTTGAGAGATATGTGATGTGACAAAAGTCACTTATTACATGTACTCTTGTGACACATGTTGCAAGATTAGGTAGATGATTAAATGGATGGCCGAGATAGTGCCAAGTGTCAAAAATCAAAGACTTGAGATGATGGTATTAAATGAAAGTTTAATGAGCATGAGACAAACATGGGCGTTCTTCTCCAAAACATCAAACGCAGTGTGAGAGGACTGCTCATGCAAAGGTCGATTTTTAGTTTTGCAGAGAGAGACAAATTCCTTCTCTCAGATTCGCCATATTCGACCGTCTGCCGACTCGAGCAAGAAACAAAGTTGCTCTTACGCGGGACTACGTTGCGGTTATCGACGATGGAGTCTCGACAACTCCAAGAGGTAGGATCTTTCCTACTTGCGTTAATCTGCCAAGAGCTACGTGAAATGGTCAGAATGTTCGGAGGTTTGTTTTAGCCGTAAACTCTGGCCTCAAAAGACGAAAATGAGTGGAGAAAATTCCTATTTGTGGTCGTAAACAAGAACTCCAAGGGTTTCACTGTCATGTGAATAGTGACACGAAATTTTGGTGTGAAATGTGATTCAAATTGAATTGTTTGTTTGTTAATTAGCTCATGTGAGCTAATTTTGGTGTAATTAATTGTGAATTCGCATAAAATGAATTATGTGATTTAATTATGTTAATATATATGCATGCGAATATATTAAAGATGAATGTGTTTGAATGCATCATTTATTCCATACAAAGACTTTAAGACCCTTAATATTGTGAGGAGCGCATGACATGAAATGAAGCAAAAACGAAAAATGTTTAAGTGAAAATGTAATTTTGACGGAAGATTTTCTGAAGAATTGCCTTGAAGGGACGTCTAATAGATCACTTCGATGAGGACCATGACTCAAGCTTCTGAGAATATCCAAAGAATTTACTTCTGAGGGTTGTCCAACATTTTACCAAATCAGAGTGTGTTTTCAAGAACAAATAGCTTTGCTTAAACCGATTATTTCCACTTATTCGGCTAGACATATGTGAGGGAGCCGTGAGGACTCGACACTTGCCTGTGGCATTTAGCTCGAAGAGGCTCAAGGAATTGCTTCACGTGATTGCTTTGTTACGACATTAGCAGACTTAAATGAAAGAACCTACGTATAAATTATCACTACTGGCTTTGCTCACCGCCGAGGGTCACCATTTCAGTAATGTGGAGGCACGAGGACTGCGCCACTGTAGGTGCCTGCTAGAAGAAGGTCATTGCATTTTTATTTTGTATAACATGTATTAAAATTGTAAATTTTAATATATGTTTAATTAAGATACAAAAAACTCAACCATGTAAAATATTTTGTTGGGATATATTTTTATATTGATGCAGGGCCCAAGTGGCCATTATTTTACCACATATGGACCCCTGTGTGGTCATTGTAAACTTGTTTGGGATTGTGTTTGTAGCTCGCAGCTCCCTCGTACAAAGGAGACTTCATCTGATTCGTGAGTGGTGTCGGGTTACCAGACATTCACGAGTATTCCGCGGCTGACGGGTCATTAACTGACCCTCGGGTTTTCGGTGTCACAACAATAAAGCGATAATCTCCTACGCGGTTACTCCCCACCTAAATGATACGCAAGAATGACATACGTAAACATCAATCACATTTCATACAATTTATGCAATATTATATGAAATGTTCTGTGTCATGCATGAGATGCGACCCCTCACGCTCACAACCTGAGTTCCAACCGACTCCCTCACACCTAGAATGCCAAGTGTGAAAAACCGGGCCATCTGTTTAACCTAATATCCAACCCATCGGACAAATCTTTAATTTATCAAATCATGATTTCTTTCAGGGACCACGGATGGGTTGACCGCCGCACGCCGTTCCAACATTTTCGCGAACTTACATCGTCGAGATTCATGTCTAACCGTGAATAACATTTGGGTCTTTCACCCTGGGTGGGGGGGATCTACCCCAACTTGCTCCGTCTAAAACATGTAATTTATCATTTTGATCAATTTACACATTTGTGAGACCTTGGACATTGTCCCATTTTCCGAGCTCATGACCCATTCACCAACACCGGTGAATACTAATACTCCCGCACTCCACACCCGACTTCCACACGATGATCACAAGATATGAAATGCACAGACGCCAATGTATTTTCCTTCATGTTACATGTATATGAGTGCTACATGAAATATTAATACTCCCATGGATAATTATAATTTGCTATAATTAATATCCATGCAATCCATGTTAATACATCAACAAAACAAATATTAACATGATATTTTCACACACATAGTTATTTATTTATTTTCAACAATTACACACAAAATGACCCAAATCGAATCTATAAATGTGGCACTTTATTCTTTTCCCATGATCAACGAATTATTATGATACCAAACACACCACAAAAACCCAAAAACATCGCCCTGATCAAAACCAACCTCAACACAAACTCGAGATCGTAATTTAAATAGTCCTGAACTGGGTCTGATTGTCCAAACCAATCCCGAATGAACCCGAATCGTTCAAAACAAATTTCAACACTTATCGCTTGGAAAATAGTCCCAAAATTTCTGTACCTACACTCGCCCAAAAATTTTGAGACTCCGCAATTTATGGCGTCTTCATGGCCTCAAAGCTAATCCTGCCCATTAAACGACCTATGCGCCATAACAACATGCTATAAAATTTCATATCTTATGTAATTTGGACAAACTCCAAGATTTTAGCGTCCACGCTATCTTGCCAGTAACAACTTCGCTTTCTCGTCTTGTTTAAAACCTACGATCCACTTTTCATGATATGAGTAGTGTTTGGAAAATAAAAAAATAAAAATCTGTTTTAGACGCCTCTCCGTTGTTTCCCAATCTCCTTTAATTTTATCCTTTTTTTTTCTTTTTTCTTTTTATTATTATTATTATTATTAATATTAATATTATTATTATTTCTTTTCCTTATTATTATTATTATTATTATTTTCTTCCTTATTATTTCTTCCAATTTGACACTGACTCACATGATCCATTCCTATAAGACACCACATGTCATACCATGACAATTCCGACACCCGATACATCGAAAACGGAATTCCGATTGTTTAGAATACGACGAATTCAACAAGTGCTAACTAGACATGGCATCAATTCAATAAATAAGCTTGTTTTCACTATCCGATACCTTAAAAACTGCTTTTCTATCGAATTACTATTTACCATTTTCAAAAAATTAATTTTCCAATGCTTCACAGTATGTAAATTTTTTGGGTATGCAAATTATAAAATTAATTTTATATCCATCTTATTTTTTTCTTACACCATATTTTCCTCTTGATTCTTCAAATCAATGCAATTATAAATGTTTAGTTTCAAAATCTGATATATCGTGATAAATTAACATAATTAATCTTACAACATTTGAGTTAGGCCTCAAGGCATCTAGTTTCTTACAGCTTAGAATTAAGTGCAACCAACTAAACTGAACTAAACTACCTTTACATTATTGTAATTATAATAGTACGTGGCATACTAATAATAGTGATATGTCCAAGGTATTTTTCATAAATATAACTTTCCTTGGGTCATTAGTCATGACGCAACTTGATTCAACTGACGTCAGCTGGAAGGCTCAAGGTGTCAAGTAAAATGAGAGAGGAAATAATTAATGGCCATAATACAATCAGCGATATGACTTATGAGTTATGAGTATGACATCCATGATGACCCAACCCACACAGTTAGTACCACAAGGGAAACTCATTGAAATATGTTCTGCAAAAATTAAAAAATAAAAAATGGGTCATTTCTAATGCGCTTTAGATAAATTATTCACTATATTAATTCAATTAAATAAAAGTAATAAAATATCATGAAACAACTTTGATGATCAAAAGTCAGATCGATGGCAAACTGACGATTCTTTCGCAGTCTAAGTAAGACATCAGTGACATCTTCTTGCTCAGGCTCTGGTCTATTTGGATCCAAACAAGTGAAGTTAGTTTTTGGTTTATTTTACATCAAGCAGTTGGGCATCTATGAGGCTAATTAAGTTATATAATGCTAGCCTGAAGGCAGAGAGCATTCTCTATGCATTGTAACTCCAGGTTTCACATCCATGTCAATGTCATCTTTGTTCATTCCATGAGGCATTCTGTTCAAATGAGTATAGAAGATTAGCTAAAAGGAGTCTATCAAAACACAACTCGAGATGAACTTTGGATAAATTCTCTGGCCAGCACCGAACGGTACGCTGATAATCCTGTCCTTTGAAGTCGACAGAGCTACCCAAAATCTTTCAGCAAGAACTCTTCATTTTCTAAACTGTAGATCTTCCAATGGCCACATGCATCATATAGATCATGATATTTTGGATGGTATGTCGTAGCCATCTATGCTACACTTTCAAGTGTCTCCTTGGAGTAGCAATGGAGTTGCCGGGTGCACTCTTAGTGTCTCCTTCACCAAAGCCTTCAGGTATGGCAGTTTATGAAGATCATCTTCATCTACAAAACCTTTCTTTCCAAACGCACTTCTCAATTCTTCTTGAGCTTTCTTCATCACTCCCGGATTCTTCATCACTTCCGTCATCGCCCAAACTAAAGTGGCTGCACCTGTATCTGTTTCCGCCACAAATATGTCCTACAAAAAAGAAAGCAAATTGAGAAGATGGATATCTTAATTGCTTTTAAATTGAGAAATTAATTAATTAACTGACCATGAGCACTGCCTTGATGATCCCATGTGATCCATTGAAAATCCTCTATTCTGGGCAACACGTTGATGATATCCTCTTTGCTCTTGTTTTGCTCTCTTGGGATCTAGGTGCTCATTGATGATTTCTAGTAGGCAAACCAGTCCTTGAAACTCTTCTCAAGCCGACTAATCATACTAGTGATTCTATCAACCCACCCACCCCATAAAAAAGGAAAATAGTCCGTGAAAAAAGAAACCAGCCGCCATGGCCTCACTTCATTCAGCACCGGCGAAACTTTGCTTTCTTTCACACCTTCATCATCGCCACGTACTCTTACCAAAAAGCGATCCGATAGATTATGGTGTTGGTGAGTTAAACATCAGTTCCCAATTAAGCTGGTGAGTTCGACGAAGGAGATTTAGATTTTTCAATCATTCGGGAAACCTCGTCTTCCCAATCGAACGATGATAGTGCCCTTTGGAGCTGAAGAGATGGACGACGCAGATCTTCCTCATCTCCTCCAGTACTCACCGTACGGTGCGAAACCCGTCGTCATTTTAGGATATCTTTGTGTGCCGAGCAAAGAATGGCTAGAAAATCTAAGATTGTGTAAGCCAAGGCCTTTCGCCATTCCGGCTGAAGAAATCACAAGGCAGGTAAACAACCGATGTAACACCTGGCATATGTTTTGTTATATTCAAGTAAGGATTTTGGGGAGGTAAATGTAATGTATGTCTATGATATTTTAAATTGTGATTAAGATTAAATGATCTTACTTACGGCGAATTAGAGGATTAGCAAAGTGTGTTAGACACATTTTACGCAGATGCGTCACCATGCAATTGTGCAGTTTAAGGCTTGAGCAGCTTGTAATTGTTATTGCCTCGCGACCACTTAAAACTACAGCTGAGTATGACCAAAGCCAGACATCTCATGAAATGATACAAGATCACGGCAGACGACACCATATATGCACGGTAGATTCGACATACTGCTAGCTGCATTTGGTAAGAGCCTTACATGTGCCAAGCAAACTAATTCTCTTGCTGGATGCTAGACTAACTATGGAAAATTCGGATTGCAGCTTAGCCTGCAGGTCTGTATATAATTTATATAGTGTCACGAAGCTGTTTTTGGCTGAGTTCACTAAGATATGTAAACATGATCTTTGGAGGCCTTGGCTTGTATTTTTGGCTGACTTTAAGAGTCTATATTATTGATTACATCCCACCCTGTATTCGACTAGTGCACAAGGTTTGGCGAACCTCAAATCGTAGTGCCACTGGGCCTTGTGAAGATGGCATGTGTAAGGTGCAGCGCCTGAAAGGCCATTCACTTTCTTCCTCGAATTTATAGCTGGCCATAAGTTGCCTAAAGAACTCCGAACTGATGATTCCAGTTTGGTACAGTTCTCAAAGACCCAAATTTCTCAATGTCTAGAAGCAACCAAGAATCCAAACCTACCATAAGACCCTTGAATTTGAGGTTGAAAGTCGATACGTATTCTCAACCTGCTTCAGCCCACTGAGTCATAAGTCGAGCTTATATCGATCCAAACGGCGATTCAAAATCCTTCTTAAAGTAGACACATAGGGAGCAACTCATGAAGGTAGTATGGCCAAAATTATGGCTCATTTGTTCCCACACTCGTCAAAGTAAGAGTGAAGGAGGGATACGTATCATTCCCTAGAAATAGTCTCAAGCGTCGAAATAGTAAACCATAAACTCGACATTCCGGAGCAGCCCGAATGACCTGATTTAAGAGGCTATGGAGTGGGAACTTTTGGTCAGAAGACCATAGTGAACAAAAAACATGTATGGCTGGTCAAAATGGTAGTTAAGAAAAAAAAAAAGAAAAAAAAAAGGGTCTTGAGATAGGTTGAAACAAGGTACAAGTGTTGTGTGTGTCGTTTACACTTCTAATACAAGCAAGTAATGTTGATATTAGTAAGCTTAAAAGAGAGCTCAATATCAAGGTTTATTTGCAGAGTATAAATACGTGTGATTCGAGCGCGAAATAGTAATAAACCAATCGGGTAATTTTATGTAACCCGATCACAAGCAAGTAAACGCACACTACACTGCAGATCCTTCTGGGAGAGCCTCGGCTTTGACTTCCTTTGGGAGACTTGTGATTTTTAACCAAGGAAGGTAGGACTTAACCTTTCTCCCGTTTATACCATGGTTTGACTTAAATTTCTCAGACCATTCCACGCTTAACTGTATGATTTTCAACGATATATATAAATGCGTATATTTTATATCTATGGAATTTTGAATTACATGATGTTTTTCAATATCCATGTAGTGAATGCTTTATGGAGCGTAAAGACGACACGGTATGGGACTGTGAGAGTCCCGATTGATGTAGCGGACACGACTATGACTAGTCCTCGCTGTAGTCCCGTAAAGGTCACAGATATACTGATGTGGGCATATCCCCGGGGTGGTAAGTCCTAATTTGTCGTTATACGGATGCGCATTCCTAGCAGTTCCCAAGAATTTGTCGTTGTTCCGGATGATCGGTTAGTCCTCGTGAAAGCCCAAAAGAGTCACCGATGAGGGGTCAGATGAGTGGTAGATCCATTTGTTTCACATCAACCTATTAATTGAAAATGCTCTATGTTTTGAGATGCGTTGAATTATTTGTATTTCTTGAAATGTTTTATAAGCATGGCTTGTTGCTGGATTCATCATCGAACCGAACTCACCCCATTATTCTCCACCTTAGATGCGTACAGACCGCCGCATGACTTGAGAGTTTGACTTGCAATGGTTTCGAGGTCAGAATTGTGCGTCACCCTTTAAGATGCCGCTGTCATATGCATTTTTGATAACATCTAGCCACAAGTGGCGCTCACACTGTGATATTTTTGGACAAATTTATATCGACCATGTCATCAGATATTTTGCTTGTGGCCATTAGTTTGGACACTTTGTAGAAAGTTTTGGGATTTTGTAATATTATTTCACTGCCAGCTCGCATAGCTTCACAGATTACGACTTACCAAGACAGATATGTATATATACGCTTTCTGGCATAATAACAGTTTTAATTACGTTTTGTACATTACCCAAGTGGAGTTTGGACTCCATTTTGAAGAAATACAAAGGATATATATGGTGTAGTATTAGTAGCCTTTTATGCAAAGTGTTGGATTTTGAAAGAGTCCTATGTTAGGGACTCATGATGAAAAAAAAAAAAAAGATGGTAAAATAACATAAATCACACCGTGGAAATCAGGGTGTGACAACCGAGACGCAAGGACATTATGGGGCCATATTGATTAGAGAGCTGCCATAGGCAGACATGAGGAGTTGAGCTATCCATCTGATGCAAGTTCCCAATGAAGGGAAGACTAGGAGGACCTGGTGGAAGATGCATTATTCCTCCATTTACTTTGGTATTTCCGAACTGGGGAAGAAAAGAGGGAGCTATTAAGAAAAGTACAAAGCTGACTTAGCTAGGTTAATTTGGGTGGGAGAGGACAGGAGAAAATGGTGAGAGATGAATGTCCTTAAATCCACCTCTTCCATGAAAGGGACATCTTAGATTAAAATAGCAAATTAATTATAAATTCAAGGGTATGTTTGTTTTCTAAAATTGTCATCTTTCTCAAAAAAAAAAAAAAGGTGAACAATGAGAACCTTGGTTCCTTTTTTTTCTTTAAAAAAACACATAAACAAAAAAATACAAATTAAATAACAAGAATAATAAAACACCAAAATTATATTTTGTATTTTAAAAAATTGTTCCTCCAAAATTACCAAACAAGCCCTAACATTTCTTTAGTCGTTTATTCATAATCAATAAAATGATATTTCTAGATAAATACTTTTAATTATAACTATATAATATTTTAAATAATTATATTTAAAAAATAAATTTATTACTTAGAATTAGTGTTTCATAAATAACAATGCAAATCTTTTCTTCACCACTTGAATTGTACTTCTCAATTTTCAGCTTCACACGTTTGGAGCACTTTAAAGTTCAAGCAGCAAACTCTGTTCGATAAATATTTGATTTAAAATTATAATTTAATTAAGTTCACTTTGTTCACAAATTAATAAAATGAAACTAATATATAAAAGATAACAAAAGACTTATTAAAACATTTTCAATAAAATAAATGGTTGGATATAAAAATGCTTTCACAATATATTAAGAAAAGTTGGCGGTGGAATTGATTTCTTCCAATTTGTTTTACCAGATCGAATCTGGCAAGGGATCCCCAATTGATTATCATAACGATATCGATAAATCCTAGAAATATCCTCAATCGAGCAATCAATTATCGATTATGATATTTGTCAAGTTTGCTTCACGACCGATATCGACAATATTTTGGAGCATAAATCGATGTATTAATGATATTTTGTTGATATATCTCAAATGAATCTTTAATAGGCTGTAAGAAATTTCACATCTAAAGCAGTTCAAGAAAATATTTGGAAAATTAAGAGACATTTAAGAATTTTTATCTTCCTCGCAAAAACTTACATTGTATTTTAATTAAAATAAATATATTTAATAATAATAATGAACAATCATAACATTTGTGTTCAATGAACATCGAAATATGACAAGCAAGAATAGCCATACTGGTGGGATCACCTGACATGCAGCGGGACCAATGAATTCCTGTCATTAGTCATCAGTAACTCCACAAAAAAATATATAAAATAAAATAAATAAACCACGTATACAATTATTAGGAAACTATAATTTTTAGGAAATTAGGATATCAATTTCTATGTAGATAAAGAGATAAAAGCTACGAATTAAACTAATCGATACTCGTTATATAAAGATCAATGATCTTCGCACCTCAATCGGGTCACACAGCCTTCTTCCCTAACTCCCTCCTAGCTTAACTAAGATCGAACATAAGCAGTGATCAGACACCAGATTTACTCATACACAGCTATGATTAATGAAATATTCAAACTTTCATTAAAACACTCTTATCTTTTTTCTTCTCGACGCCTCTCCAAATGAGAAACATTCTCAATTTATGTAAGTTTTCACCATTTTATTCCTTCTTATCCTTATGGTAGACGTTGGCCATTCTTTTCTCGATTTCGCCATACAACCGTCCTTTTATCTAAGGCCTTCCTTTCTTCTATTGAGATTTAACTTTCTTATCTTCTCGTCTTTCCAACTATCATCTACTTTCAAAAAGCAGTTGGGCCCTTTTCTCCTTATTATGTTTTTTATTTCTAGATGTTTTTCGCAGAAATGTGTCCTTTTGACTTTGGTTCAACTATCAGTTTCAATAGTATCTTCATCCATGTCATTACTGCTTTCTTTTTATCTATTGCCATTGCTTTTGTTTATTGTTATTATAATTATAGCTGATAGACATTTATCACATATCACTTTATTATTTACATTTATAAATGCGTATACGTCCCGTCGTAATTCACTGAAAATCGATCACATTTTCTTCCAAGCAGCTTATCCAGCCTTCATTATCGTTGGGTTTTTCATAAAATTTGTTTTCATCTTTCACATCGACCAATGTCAGAAGACCCAGAAATTCCACTCTCTGGAAAAGGAATCGCACTCTTGCTAAAAATCTGAAATTTATTCTCTAGATCTCGGATGATGAAACAGATTTCACCGTTGGAATTATCTCACAATCTGTCACTAATGAATTTCAAGTGAATTTGCAGATGCTGACTTACACGTCGAGGCATTGAGTTTCGTGCCTGAACGACAGATGTGACAAAAGTCACATATAACATGTACTCACAAGTACACATGGCGATGTGGGTAGAAAGACGTATTGAATGATTGTATAGATAGCGCCTAAATGTCGAAAATCCCAAGATAAGTGGGACATAATCCCAGATTATTTAAAATGTTAAAGATAATGGGAATGTACATATCACTCATAAATGGAAAAGGAAAGCCAAAACGTGGGAAAGGGAGGAAGGACTTACAGTAGCCGGTTTTCCATAGTTTGAGAGAGAGAGTGTCTTCCTCTAGGTTTCACATCCCGAATCGGTCGTTAATCGACTGTTGTGCTACAAAGCCGTTTCTACGAGAGGACAACGAGTGGACTCAAATATGAGCCAAACAAACTCCGTGAGGCAGGGGTTTTATCCTACGGGGTTTTACACTTTATTTAAAATGTTTTACAATGTTTCGATTAGATCGAGGCCTCTGATCGTCCCAAAACTTCTGGGACCGAATTGTTTGGATTTATGGAGCCTAAATTTACGCCCATGACTCCAAGCCACTTTTGACCGCTTGGGTGGCTAATTGTGTAACTTATGCCATGACAAAGCAGATATGTATAAGGTCGAAAATGGTCATGAAATTGGTTCACAAAGTGAACCGATGATCGTGAATTGCTCTAACAACCATGCCACTATTCATAAATAGCTAGCTCAAAAATATTTTGTGAAATAATGTGTTTTGTTAAGAATCAAATCGAATTGCTCGTGTTGTTAATTAGCCCACTCGAGCTGTAATTTTTACAGAATCTAACGTGAAATTGCATAACATGTTTGTGTGATTTAAATTATGTGAAAATATTCATGATTATATATTTGCATGTGTTATATGATTGTATTGGAATTGGCATCATGCATTCCATATGCACTAGGGCACCCTAGAACTATAGGAGTGAGTGCATGAGGTGGTTCATCAGAGAGCGGTTTCGGAGGTCAATTAATAATAATATTTATCTGAGGGTAATCCATATAAAATATCAATCGTCTGAGTCGGGCCCAATTGATATACATCGGAGGGTTGTCCACTAAATAGACTACTCCGAAAGCTCTGGCCCATTACTTATATCGGAGGGTTGTCCATAATTAAAAACAAATACCTTTGTTTTGAAATAATGTTTCTCATATGTGGCTTAGGCAAGTGCGTAGGAGCTCAAGTGGAGACTCAGAAAAGAGTTGATCATGTAGACATCTTGATAGGATCACATTTACTTGAATGTATGTTTTCATTGGTTACTGTATTTAATTTCAGCTGAGAGTAACCCATTTAGGTTGATTCCATCATCGGGTGATAGCTCACCGTTTAAGGATATTATTTTCAGTACAGGAGCGCGCGAGGACGCACCATCCAAGAGAATATGAAGAAAGCCGGGTTGTGGCTTTGGTATTATGATGTAGTACATGTATTAGAATTCTAGAATTTTAATATATGTTGTATAAGAGTAAATTTTTAACTCTTAGAACTATTGTATATAGTTGGGATTATTTGATGAATATTGGTTTATGGGCCCAAGTGGACGCTTTCACTCATATATTGTTATATTGGATTGTTCGGGATGTGAAGTTTGTATATTGGTAAAGCCTCCGTACAAAGGAGAGTCTGACCCGATTGGTGGAGAGATGCTCAGTCAACCGACATTCACGAAGGTTCTCCGCGCTGGTCGACGTAGTCAACTGACCCCCGAGAGGCGTCGACTGCAATAATAAATTTCGGTCCAAATTTCTCATTAATTTTTTTAATATCATTTCCACGCGATGACATCATCCAATTGTTTGTCAGAGCAGCGGATCGATAATACTTTTCTAGATCTTTCATTCTTCCAAGCACTGAATTTATCCCCAATGCTCTCTTAGTCTTTGTCCATTGTTTGTTATAATATCCCCTGCTTTTAGGCTTAATCATTTATTCGGAAATATCGATTCTGACTACTATTTGCCGGATGGTATGATAGGCTTTGATGCATATTCCACTAACTTCATTATATTCTGACCACGGGAATTCTATGTAGAAGCCTCTAATGTTCACATGTTACATAATTGAAATCTGAGGGTGTCATTAACTATTTCATCACAATTAGGGCTTAAATAGATCCGGTCAACAAAACTGAAATCCATGGCATCTTGAACAAATAAATGATCGGTGTTTTTTATGACTATTATTCTTAGGTAGATAGACTCGTAGAGACTGCAATACCCATTACCATTAGGTTGTTATAATAAATCTCTATAAAAGCTTAAACATTTCTTTCCATATCGCATAACGTCATGGAAGAGATTATGGATATATTTTTGTTTTTCTTTGTGGTTAAGAGGTTTCATTTGAATTTTCCTTTGGAGAGGACCTGTCTGGGAACTGTTATCTTTCAGGCTTTTATCTTTTTGAAAGATAGACATTTCCTGAATACCTTTTGAGATATTTTTGCCCTTAGACAAGGATATATCTCATGTCCTAATGTTATCAGCAATTGTTGTTGCCTGGCTTTTTCTCGAATGGGACGGCATATCCAAGCCTACCTTATTACTGTTTATCTCAGGGACCGAGGAAATACTATGTCCTTATCATTTCTCCTAATCTTTCAAAACATTTTTCAAGGAGATTTGTGAAATATATGACTTGGGACCTTTATGTCATTGATATCTTTTGTAAATTTATTACTTTTCTTCCAAATTGAAATAAGAGCATTATAATTTTCTGAGACCATATTCATCTTTTAGCTATCACTTGCTATATCACGCAATTCCCGGGATGTTATTCGACATTCTCGCCAAAAGTCTACAAGAAAATTGTTAGTACCTTTTATATGAGCTATTTTAAAATTGTAATAACTAAGAAGAGTTTGCCATCTGTACAATCTTTCTAAACAGACTTTTCGTTGCTATTTTATAAATCCCGCAACTTGTGTATTATCGCTCTATTATAAAAGGTTTAGGTAATAAAATACCTCAAATTTATTAATCCCTTTTATTATTGCAAGTAACTCCTCATTAATATCATAATTAATCTGATTATAATTGAAGTTCCATTCTGTATAGCGACACATATTTCATAACCATTATTAAAATTGATGCCCAATACTTGTTTGAAACATTTGTTGTATTATTAAATCACATTTTCATTCACAATCTTAATTTCAGAATCAATATATATATTTTTATCTCTTAACTATCATGGTATGTTTTTCACTCCATCCTGTTTGGTTTTTCTTTGTTAACAACTTTTGTAATTCCTGTCTTTCCTTTGCTCAAGTCTTTTATAAAATCAGAGGAGTTATTTAAACATTCTAAAAATTTATGTATCATTCTTTGTTTAATTCATCGTGAACCTTTTATTTTTTCGGCTATATGTACTGTAATTTTATGCCTTTAGAATATATTATAATTCCTAGAAACTCTATTTCTTTTCTCTTAATCTCAACCTTCTTTTCTAAAAGAACTATATCATGTTCTTTACAGAGTGTTATGAAAGTATTTAAATATTTTTCATGATTTTTTCATTATCAGAGCAGATTAACATATCATCAATGTATACTATTATAAAAACTAAATAATCAAAGAATATTTTATCCATTTTTCTTGAAAATTTGAGAGAATTTTAATCCAAAAGGAAT
>JAEQBH010009639.1:0-69540 GCA_016808115.1 Tetrastigma voinierianum | reverse complement strand
ATTTTCTCTCATCTTTTCTTTTTTTTTTCAGTCCTTTTCTTTTACGATGGATAATTTTTTTGTCATTCTTGGTCTGAAACCACCAATCTACATCTCTTTTTATCATTTTCTTTCTCAATAAATTGGTTTTACCACATAAATCTGAGTTTTTAATTTGTTTTTTCATTTATTTCACATTTTATCAGGCATATATTTAATATTTTAAGACAGCGTTTGTTTTTCTCTGTTACTTACATTTGTGCAAGATATGATAAGAAACATATTCATCAAATAAAAATACAATAAATCAAATCACACTGCCAAAATATTACAGAACCTGAAATTACATGATTCTAATTCCATATATTATTATCAAATACATGTCATTAATCGATTTATGGTTTTGCTAACTTTTAATATTATTTCATTCTTGTGTTTTAATAAATTTAATCATATATATTTTTATCGAATGTATTTGCATTGGAATCAATTAAATTATTTATCTTTTAAAAAAGTATTAAAAAAAATTTTTTGATAACCTATTCAAAATATTTTTTATATATTTACTGGTTTGAACCTTAATGGCTCTCTGTGACTACCGTTCCGGGCCCAGGCCGAGACTGAGACTGCTGAGGAGTGCATTAGAGCCTTTGGGAATGAATTAGTCAAGAACGACTTGTTTAGGGATGTCAAAACATTTTGGCACTCTTGAAACCCAAAAGTATAAGGAAAATATTGATGAAAATTGAGAAAAAAGTAAAAAGAAATATAAAAGGAGTATTTAAACTTTAATAAATTAAATTTTATATATTTATTAAAAAACTCATTTTATTTGTATATGATTCAAAATTTTAAAATATATAATATTTAAATAGCACTTTTGATTATATATATTTTTAAATATTATCGACAGTGAAATTAAACATAAGAAAATCTTTAAACAAAGCTTTAAACTTATAGTCTAAAAGCTAGAAAATGTCGTATGCTAGTAGGTTACTATAACCAATGAGATGATCCAAAAAATTATAACAAAAGGATTCCAATTTATTAAATATATTTGATAAAATAATTTAACGAATATTTGACTTAAAGTTTAAACAACTTAAGGGGGAGACAATACTATTTTAGGTTCACATTTTCATTTTTATATTTTACTCTCATTTATCTTAATTATCTGTGATTTTGGTTTGTTATTGTATGAGCTCCATCCTAAACAATTTATTTTTGCTCTAATTATAATATATATGATAAATATGTTAATTTGATAATTTAAAACAAATTTTAATTTAACTTTTGTATCTAGTCACCTTGATCTTCAAACTAAAAATTGAATAATAAATATAAATAAGAATTAAATATAATTTAACTAAAATCAATCTTAAGACATTCAATAGAAATCGAAAAGGTTATTTTAGGAATCGAGATTGAAACACAACTCTGAAAATATCATCATCATCAATCAATGACTGATGAGACGGGTCAAATACCTGATTTAAAACATTGAAAACAACTAAAGTTGGGAATAGCTAAAGAAAAAAAAAACATAGAGAATGTAAAGTAAATAAGGATTAGAAAAAAATAGTTCCATAAAAGGGCAACATATTATTATCGATGAGAAACTGAAAATGAACAATATAAAGCATACTTACTAACAAGGGCAGTTGGCGAGTTGCTGAAGAGTAACGGGACGACAAATATTAGGGAAGGGTTGGTCGAACCAGGCAGAATCAGCAAGCAAGGAGTTGACTGCTGGGGTGGGGTTGTATAAATCCCACCACACATGGCTTGAAGAATCCTGGCAGGCTAGCCCCGGATCCACGCACCCCGCCATTCCCCCATATCGACCCACCCCACAGCATGCCATCTTCACTCTTCAAACCCTACAAATTTAAAATAAATAAATAAAAATAAGAAATGTAAATTAAAAAATAAATAATATGAAAATAAGATACTAAACAAAGAAACTAATTAGGAAAAATATGAAGAAAAGTAAAAGAAAGAGAATTTTAAAGAAAATTAAAAACATGCTTAAACTTAATAAATTAATTATATCCGTTTTACTCAAACTCATTTTATTTCTTTTATAATCTTTTATATTTTCCTAACGAAACCAAATTATGTTAAAATTAAAAAAAATTCTAATGGAAATTAAAATTAGGTAAATTTAATAAATTAATTTTATATATCTATTCAAAAATTATTTTATTTGTTTCTTCTTTTATTATATTTGATTATATTTAAAAATATATAAAATTTTAATGTATTTTTTTATTTTCTTTTATATTTTTAATGATGAAATCTAATCGTTTTCTAACAAAATGATTTTCAAACAAGCTACTTGAGGCTAGCTAAAATGAAAATTTTACATATTTTTGAATTTGCTGGTCTAGTATAATAGAAAATCAAATAAATGTATTTGAAATAAACATATATAATTAATTTATTGTTGCTTCTTCTTTTTCTCAAATTTTATTTTCTTCCACTTTTTTCCTAAATTTTCTTTATTTTTCTGGTTCCAAATAAAGCCTAAGTAATTTTATTTATATTTAATTTTCTTTTTGAAGTTTTTTATTTATATCTATACTCAACGTAAATAAAATTATTTTGCTTATCATTTTTATTTTCTCTTGGTATTTCCTGGCAACCAAACGCAGCCAAAATTTAAAAAACAATGCACAAGAAATAGATCAGTGGTTGATAACTTTATCACCGTAGCGGTGGTGTGGGATCATCATGATCTGCATAATTCCTTGGTACACATCACAGAAGATTATCTGAGCCTCAAACAACTCTGAATTGAGTTCAACGACTTTTTCCAGCATTGTGTTGTATTCCCAAGACCTGCAATTGATCTCTCAACACACCACTGACGGTGGTGGTGTTACCACGCTTCCCACAATATGCGGGTACACCCCAACGGGTAGTATCCGACACACGATTTTCCTTGCGTTATTGCATAGATTCCGCACAACGTGGACCATCTTGTCTACTTCAGGAACGTTTGTTTAAGCGCCCGGCCGTCGCAATTCTTGAGCCGTACGCCGGAGGAGTTCGAGGAAGAGATTGGTGCAGTCGTTCTTCCCGGAAGGAGAGGAGACCGAGGATCTGATTGAAGACGTGGGGCGGCCTGGCTTAATTGCAGCCCAAGAGCTGAAATGTCTCGAACAGCTATGGAGCTGCTGGTTTGTGGGACTGAGAGGGTGGCTGCTGGCGGCGATGTCTATGATGGTGGCTTGGCAGTGATCCGAAGCGAGGCCGTCTAGCAGTCCTGCAGAGTTCCGTTCTGGATCAGTTATAATGGCGGAGTGAACGGGAACTCATCTTCTTAGCTGAATTACAATCAGATATGTAAAGATTAGATTTAATTTCAAGTTTTTGAATTCTGAAAACAATGATCATAATATTGCACATTAAAGATCGGATTTACGAAACAGATTGAGAAATGTAAATTTGAAAGCAGAGGAAAGAAGCAAGGGAAGGAAGAAAGTACTGAGAAAATGAGGAATAAGGGAGGAATCGGAGCCGTTAAGGCGATAAAGAGAGATTGTAGTGGAAAATAGGGTAGAAGAGAGTGTTGTCACCGCAATCAACTGAGGAATCACCCAATAGATACAGCGCACCGATTGGGACATTGCTGCCACTGATGCTACTACTCATCGTCGTTAACATCATCAACACCTTCAATGTAAAAACAAGTACAGCTATGGCGGCCTTCATCTTCATTGATGTTCTTCGTTCCTTGTTTCTCAGTTTCCTTGAAATGCAATTGTGGTTTTTCTTTTTCTTTTTTTTTAGAGAAGGAAGATGCGCTCATCTTTTCTCCCACCCGCGCTTCATGATAAATGTATTCTGTTGTGGTTCATATTTCTGTTCTTTGTTGCTACACTGATAGCAAAACTTTCAATTAAAAAAACTCAAAACAAATAAGGTTATTCGATTAAAAACACAAATTTCAAAAAAATTTAATTCTTTCTTTCTTTTAAGTGCATGATGGATGGCTCTGTTTGGTTCTTATGGAATTAGAGGGGAAGAAGGTATAAAATTAATTAATATTTTATGTATTTCTTCAAACTCAATTCACATATTTCCTTCAGGTCATACAAAAATCATATAAATAAAATTTTATAAATTCTCATTAATTTTAATAATATTTTATTTCCAAAATTCATAAAGCAAAATAAAGAATAGGAAAATTTATTTATGCATATAACATTGAAAGTCGCCACAACTCAAAATACACTGAAAATCACCCAAAATGTTTTTTTCGTTTTAAACCAAACAAATAGACGTTATGCACGTTCGACATTTTTAAAACTCAAAAACATTAATATCCACGTTGTTCATGAATTAATTTCTTTAGATAAAAAGAACACTTCGGGCGAGAACGCTTTGCATTCGGGATGGGATATAAGCATATATATATATATATATATATATATATATATATATATATATATAATAAAATCATATTAATCTTAAAATGCTCATAACATTGGTGATCATCCTTCATTTCAGGAATTGGTTAGTTAAAAATCTAAAGATGACGTACATCTGGGACTATCACAAATTTTCACAAGTAATTAAGCAAAAGGAAAAATGGTGCAAATACTAATAATGATTGAAAGAGGCGAAATGATGCAAAAGAATAATGTGGTCAATTGATGACCAATATGAGTTTCAAGATAGAACCCAGTATTGCAAATAGCTAATGCTATCCGTATTGTTTGGGCATTTCCACTTCCAATACTCAAAGGTTAGAACAAGATTTGAACAAAGTAATGTTGATGCTACAAAGAGACAACTACCTGCACAGTTAGATGGAGGAGTACTAGTAGAATAAAGGAGGAAAAGAAAAATAATAGATGATAATTTGCCAATCACCATCACGCAAATACCCATCAAAGAACCAAACCACCCAGGCAAAGACACGCTATCTTCACATATTGGATATGTCTGCTTTCTACAAGAGCTCCTAAACCCATGCCCCACCCAAATCTCACATTGAGAGGATATAAGAATTTCAAATTTTATTTGGTTTGTTATAGAAATATGAAGGAAAACCACTACAATGAAAATACTCCAAGAACTTATACATTTTTAACCTCATTCCCTATAAAGCAAATCAAATTTGGGAAGGTCAAAACAAAATGTCAGAGTTCAAACTGTTCTATTTTTTCTCAAGGAAAAAAAAAGGAAGAAAAAAGAATAAAAGGGCTTAAACCATTTTTGTCAGATCACTGTTTTCTTCCCTTACCTCCTTTATTTTTCTCATCATTTCCTGAATTTTCTGCAATAAAAACAGAATGGCAAAGATGACCAATCAGTACATAAAACATGTACAAGCAGATTAACCCTCTCTCCCAAAGTTCAACCAGCACATGGGATCTCCATATTAATCGAATGGGCAACCACTGTGACTTCCCTCCCTCAAGACTCAAGTATCCTTTACATAACAATTGTTATCATGGTCAAAAGAGGATATATGCTCATCCCTATTTCTCTATGAAATATGATTTAAACTAATAAAGGTATCTAACACTTTAGAATGCACAAAACAAAAGGAAGAAGGATAAGCTTTGTGTGCTGGGAGTAGAAGACAGAAAGAAGATTGGGATTATGTGCTGTTGTGGTTGGTTTGGTGCAGACATTATGGGTACGGCAGGAAAAAGATGATCATGTTTTGTGTTCCGGGTGGGGTTGGTATCAGGGGGTTTCATGTGTTGTGGGAGTAAACATTCACAAATAAAATTTGCACTATAGTTAAACAAAGCCTATATTAAGGAGGTTTTATATGAAAGCAGTAGGCAACCAACACAGCACAACACACTAATCTAAAATGTATTATCAAGTGGGTGTTATTTTTCAAATCCAAATACTATTGTAAAAGAAAGAGCTGCAACATGTTATCATACCTGCTTAAACCATAGAATGTGGATTATTGTTACATGGTTACCAAAGAGTAAAGGGTGGTACAAATGTTCATAAGCAACACGACTGTGATCACGCTATGCTTTCATCCTGCCACTCATTCCCCGCTTATTGTGCCACACACCATTCCTATCACCATTAATAGGATTCTTCTTGGCTGCAACTGAACATTGATCAGTACGACTACCCTTACTAGTCAGCTCTGTTTGAAGCTTACGCCGCCTCATCCTGTTTTCTAGACGTATTCCTCTTAATGCACGGGCCCTCCGCTCAGCCTCTAAAGCTTGTGAGAAGTTCCAGATTCTAACCACACCTTCCTCACCTCCACATACAATACGATCTGCACCAATGTCCACTGAGAATAAATTGCAGCCAAACCCATGTAACATCCTCTGAGGGGGCTCCACACTATTGTGTTCCATGGGCCTAACCTTGGAAACATTCTTCCCCATGGAAGGCTTACAAGTTTGCAAAAGCTTCCTCACATCAATCAGTGAAATCCTCCCATCCGCTGAAGCTGAAACAAGCCAGGGAAACTCAAATGCCAGTGAATGAACAGGACCAGAATGAGGAATCCATGTTGAAACCTCTAATATGTTAGTCTCCATGCAATCACTCATGACCTCAAACATATGTATTGCCCCATCTTCTCCCCCAGTGAATAGGAACTGTGTGGCTTCGCACAAAGCGAGACAAATGTTACCGACATGAGCGTTAGATATAATCGTCAGCAGAGTCCCATTATCAGAGTCCCAAATATACACATCTGAGCCAGAAGTGCTAGCAACTGTAGTGTCACGAGGAACAAGGCCCCAAACCCGCCTGTGTGCTCCCCAAGAGCTTTTTACAACCTAAATGAAGAACGGTCCCATATGCGCACAGTCATGTCCCATGAGCCACTATAAATTCTCTTAACATCCAAAGAGAGACAAGTCACAGGTCCTTCATGTTCCCAAATTCGGAACTCGGTACTTGGGTTCTGAGAGGCCACAAGGTCAAACAAGCAAGAGAGCCCCTCTACAGCCCTCCAACAATGAATAAACCCATCGCTGCCCCCTGCAAGCAACAGTTTCTTATCTGCAGCCACAGCTCTGGATTGTATTAAACCAAGAGGCCTCGAACATGCTATAGACATCCCTTCTTCCATGTCCCACATTCGAACAATGGAGTCATACCCAGAAGTGAAAATAAGCTTTGCAGAGGCCAAAAGAAAAACCGCTCGAACCGCCTCAGTGTGACCATACAGAACATCAATGCTATATCGCCCCCTAAAGGTTTTGCTCCTAAACTCCCTCTCAACAAACAAATCTCTCCACGATTTCTCATCTGAAAAGCCAGGAACAACCGGAACTCCCCACCTCTCGTAATAGAAATCCTTCCAAACAGAGTGCTCAGCCACTTAGCCTATTGGAGAACAGCTGAGACACACGAACCACACCAAGCCTTTCGGGTCAAGGCAATTAAGAATTTCCGAGATCAACACGGACGGAAGATCGGTTATCAACCTACGATAATTTCCGGAAATGTCATAAACTTTGGGGTTTGAAGGCGAAGGTTTTCGGATTTCTATTTCAGTTTCGGATTGGGATTTTCCCGAGTCATGTATTAAAGTACTGTAACGTGAACAGGACTAAACTGACTCAATCCAGCCTGTTCTTCAATTGAATTCTTCGACAAACAAACCACTCCACCTTCTCGGTTAATTTCGATTTCCAATTGATATTTGGCATCAATTGAATTCCTATTATAAGAGTTGGAACTAAACTCCCCCAATCGAACCTGCTCTTCACCAGAATCGATTGAATTTTTCACCAAAGAAACCTCTACACTGTCTTGGCATTCAAATGCTATAAAAAATTTCTGCGCCTTTGTTGAAAATGAACCTTAAAAAAATCTGTGAACTCTAATTTCGGTAAACCTTAGAAGATCTGACTATTGTGTTGAGGAATTGAAGGAAAATAAAAAAGGGCAAAGAATTGAATAATGGAAAAGAAAAAGCTAAGAAACCGGAGGTACCTCGGAGTCGGTGGATTGGAGCTCGGAGGAGATCAGGGATTTTGATTTCTAACGAAAGTCGAGGAAAAAGAGAGGCTTAAGGGAGAACTGTACCAACACACGGTCATCTCAACTAACGGTTCAGAATACGCCGATGCTTGTTGGATCAATCTCAACCGTTCATTGGCACAGTATTGTATTCCTTGATTGATCAATCGCAACCGCTAGTTAGTTAGCAAAGAAGAGGTCAATTTAGTTCCTCACGATTTCAACTTTTAATAAGTTATTGAAGAAAAGATATTTTAAAATTTTAAAAATAAAAATAAATAAATAAATGTACAATTAAAATAAATAAAATGAGTATTTCTTAATTTTTGTTCTATTTTTCCTTTTTTCTACTCTTCATTTTAATTTACATTTTACCTCAAAATTTTCAAGAATCAAACATGGTGCAAACAAATGAAAAATAAAGGAAGTTGTGAGCATGACATATTAAAAATCAATACTATAAATGAGATGTAAAGGAGGGCAAGCAAACATGAGAAAGAATACATAAAACAAATGCAATAAAGGTCAAATTTGAATTTGGAATTCAAATCAGACTTTGAATTTGAAATGAATTCTAAATTTATTGTTGAGATCTTTGTAAGGAAAAGTACACTTTATTTTTTAAGTTGGAGAAGTTAGAACCAATGTTTAAATGATTTGTCAATTGCTGAAACAAGGAAAATAGGAATAATTGAAAAACTAATTAGGGTGGTTAGAAGAAGTAGCAATTTTGACATAAACATGCAAAGTACATGAAATAGCTTAACTTTACAAGATTGAGAAACCTTTAGACTCGTTGACACCCTTTAAAGTACTGAAAAAGAAATAGAGAGTAAAGTGAAGAAATTAAAAATGCTTAAAATTAATAAACTAATTTTATATATTTATTCAAGTTCAATTTATTTGTTTTTATTTATGATATAATGATTTAGAAATTTAAAAATATATACAAATTTGAGAGAAATTTTAATTATATTTTCTTTTCTTTATATTTTTATGGGTGAAATCAAATATGAAAAAATTATTTTGTAATATTTTTTTCTTTCCTTAATAATTTGGAGGTTCCAAATGTATTTCGAACTATAGGAATTAACTTTTACTGACCATGTCAATTTTTATATGACCATGCTAAAACCACCAGAATTATATTGAGGTGATGTTAACTTTTTTTTTAATGCAAACCACACAGTCATGTTAACTTATTTCTACGAAAAAATTGTGATCCTCGTACAAAATTAAAAATGTCATTTCTCTTTTAAGGTTAGGCTATATTTGCTTTATTCTAAAGCTTCATAACGAGAACTTTATCGTAACTCAGAAATCACGAAACCCCAAGTAACAACTTCAAACTTTTCCTCACTAAATCTACTTTCTCAAATAAGGAGACATATTATTTTCTGCAAGAATTCCTTTTAACAAATCACCCTCCATACTTCTAGAGTTTTTTATCATTTCTTCATCGAGTAAAGTTGTTATCCTTACGCATTCCAGTTTTCATTGTTTTTTCACAAGCGAAGTGTCGCTTTAGAGCTGGCGTGTATCGCTGCCGCCTCAGGAGCTGTTGTTTGTCGTTGCCATAAGGTGGTTATTGAGCCTATTATTTCGCGGCAAATTTTTATTCAGATGGTTAAATTAAACGAACAAAGCGATATTAATCGTAGATAAAATCAAATTCACTGCTACTAATACGTTATATAATCGAATCATATTAGTAACCATAATAAGAATATCAAACGCAGAACTCAACTTATCAAACGATGCGCTTTCTGGTTCGATTCTTTATATTATTACCAATGCCTTTCTTCATCACGCTTTTGCAATTTCATACTACGTTTTTATCAATATAATGCTACTAATTAATAAATTATTTCTTCTCTTCAAAAACGCTATGAATAGAGAAAATGAAATGGAGAGCTTAAATGATTTTTATTATTTAATTATTTAATAAATCTCTCTCTATTTTGTTTCTTTATTATTTTTTAGTTTATCTTTTGGAAATCAAATATGGATTTTTAGGAAAAAATCAATTGTATTTGATAGTCCCTATAAGAATTTCAATGATATTAACACGAATTGTATGAATATAAAAAAGAAATCCTCTAAACGCTAGGTAACAAAGGATAAAATATCGGTTTTCATTTCGATATATCGATATTTTCAGATTTTACAGATATATCTTTGTATATATTGGAGATATATCGGTATTTATAAAATATTCAAAATTTAAAGATATATTCAATTTATATAAAAAAAAAATTAGTTTGAAGGTATATGAAATGATAATGTCACTTAGATTTGAAAAAAAACATTAAAATTCATTTTCTATGATTTATACAAAATAATTGGTTAAACGTTTATATACTAAGTAATTAGTTTTTCATATTTTTATTTTTATTTTAGAATATTCTCTAAAAAAAATACTATAAATATTTCAAAATATTTAATTTAATAAATTTTTTTAAATTGCTTACTTAAATTTTGCACACAATTTTTTTTAAATTAAAATGTTTTCAATCTAAAATTTCTAATATTAATTATTAAAATTAATAATACACTAAATAAGGGAAGACCTTTCATTTTATCTCCTACCATTTTGATCTCTCTAATTTTAATACTCACTATTGTACTATTACAAGACATAATAATTCCAATTGTCTTTTGATATTCTCCTTTCTTTCAGAATAATTAATGATATAATAATTATTGCAAATACATAATAATTTCAACCGTCTTTTAATTTCTTCTCTTTCTACAAATAATTACCGATAAGAATATGTTAAAGGCATGCAATAAGTGATAAGCTAATTTATTGAAAGTTAATTTTCATTTTCTCTCTCACATCTCTTCATCTCCTATTTTTGTTTATAATCTGCACACTCACCTCAAATATTTTTTTTTTGAAAATTTTCATTGTAAATCGGAAATATCGATATATTTCAAAACCAATATATACTGCGAGTATTTTTTATTTTTTTGTTTAAATTTCTATCAATCAATTATTGATGTTGTATATCATATCGATTAACACCGAAACACAATATATCGACGATATATCACGATATTTTAATCACTGGGGGTAACCATCACAAATAAATCTTGATTTTTTTTTTTTTTATTTTTTGAAAAAGAAGGTTTCCAAAGATGTCTAGAATATACAAGGAATCATTGTATGGTTCTTTATTTATTTTTTGAAAAAGAAGGTTTCCAAAGATGTCTAGAATATACAAGGAATCATTGTATGGTTCCTTATATATATATATATATATATATATATATATATTGAAAAGGGGAAATAATATTAAAACCCTGAATTTTCAAGTTTTTTATATATTAAACTCCTAACTTTTGAAAATAGCATTTAAAAAACTCCCTAAATTTTTATTTTTATTGCAAATAGAATCTTAATAACAAATATGGTCACCATTTGTAATAAAAAATATCAAAGTTGTACATTTTATGTTATTTTCAAAGTTCAAACTTAATATGCAAAAAAACTTGAAATTTTAAGGTTTTTTATGCTATTAAACTTTCTAAAAATGGTTAATAAACTTCTTATAAAATGTATAATTATATAAATAGTGTTATCAACTTTTCCATTTTTATATTTTGGTGCCTCAACTTTATTTTTGTTGAATTAAAATGCTCAAACTTTTTTATTTTTCATTTGGGTGTATCAACTTTATTTTTGTTCAAGTAAGTGCTTAAACATTTTTCTATTTTGGTGAATCAACTTTATTTTTTATTCAATCATGTTTATTGACCAATAAAAAAAACTTATTATGATATTTAAATTGATAAAATTGAATTCAATAACATTCATTATATAAATAATGAAATTACTTGGAATGATATTTATTGAGTGTGAAATGACACATATTATCATTTCTATATTAGGCTTTACTATCTATTTGTTAGAATAAAAAATAAATTGATAAAATTAAGATAAAAATTAAAATTTTGTTAAAATATAAAATATAACAATTTAAAAAAACAACTTAATTATTTTTTGTTATACCACGGCGCTATTCTCAATATTCCATGAACACATTTAAAATACATTTTTAAGTCATACTAATAATGTACTAATTCCTCATACTACCGAGAGGATAAGACCAGAAAACTCTATCATATAATACATATTATATTTCTAGAGATTGAACAAATTTTAATTATCTTCTATTTTTTTTTTACTTGTTTCTAAGTATTATATGAAAATTATATATGAATAATTTAAAATAAAACATTATATATTAAAATTAATTTTAAAATAATTAAAATATTTATTTTTATTCATAGTGCTCAATTTAATCAATTACTTTTGTAATCGTAATCCAACAAATAGTAAAACCTTAATGTTGAAAGACAATGTTGTCTTCTTTTATATCAAGTAAAGGTAAAATAAGTAATTTCATCATTTTTTTTATACGATGATAATGTTATTTAATCGATGCAATTTTGTTTATTCAAATATTATAATAAGCTTTGATATGTGCTCCATGTGCTCTCAGTCTTACTGTTAGAAACACACACATTGAAATCACTGACATTCGGGAGGTATGAGCTTCGAGCCTTAAGAGGAGTAATTTTACTTATTAGATGAAAAAGTTATCAGTTTACAAAAAGAAGCTGGACCTACACTGATTGAAGACAAATAAAAATTGAGACACCAAAAATAGATAAAATGAGAAAACTTTAAAATAGGAAAATATAAACTTGACAATAAATTGAAAAGTTGAGACACCATTTATATAATTAACCCATTAAAAATGAAAATAATAAAAAAATTTGCCATCGAATACGACAAGAATGACAGTTCTCTATGCTTTAACTACTGTTTCAGCTTCGAGTCATGAGACATAACTGCTTTATTAATTTATCGGTTTATACAGACTTCCGATCGATAAGATACTGACTACAGATATGAATACGATTGTTTACGATTTGACCACAGATATCTATTATTCGACAAAAACATGCACTCAAATTAAGTAAGAACCCAATGATGTATTATGGTCCGTAGTTCATAAAAAGCGGAAAATTATTTATCTAAAATAAATAAAAATTAATTATTTAGGACTTCTATTTTTCTTTTATTTTCTTTATTATTTTTTATTTTTTTTTGAGAAATAGGGACTCATTTTTCTTTTGAGATTGTTGTAGGGAAAATTTCAATTGAAGCAGTGTATAGTCTTGTTTAGGTTTTGGGTGAAAGCCACCATAACCTGCTTTTTGCTTCCTTGTTATTCTTCTGGCAGGGAAAGCATTATTTCTTCTATTTCCTCACTTTCACTAGCCAAAACACTCTGCTGCTCCTGTACTCTTGTAATCTATGGTCTGCTTAAGAGGAAAATCAATGAAGACCCATCCGTCGAGAACTTCTCTTCCAGTGAAAACAACAGGACAAGACAGTGCTTCACTCGATACGTTGGAAGAATCCGTGGCTTGTATATTATCGATGTTTCCTGTACCCAGAGGGCTGGCGAGCCATGTACTCTTCCAGTTCGTTCCTCGTCCCGAAAGATTCGAAGCCTGCGAAGGAGTTTCCGTTTACTCTCGATCCTTTCCAGACCGAAGCAATCAAATGTCTTGACGCCGGGGAATCTGTCATGGTATCTATTCGAAATTTGAGATTCAATTCCTACAATTATAATGTTATTTTTTATGTGTTTGAATACGGAGTAAAATGATTTCGGAGATTAATATAAATTTCAATTGTAAAAGATTTCTTTGTTGACGCCATGACCCGACACAAACCCATTTATTAAAAAACTGATACAAAACAAGTAACCTTGGAATTTCATATTTTATGTTATTTTCTGACCCCTTAGAGGCAGATAGTTGTATTGGGTATAGTTTAAGCGCAGTATATGCTTACTGCAGAGTGATAATTTAGGTTTCTTGCTTTAGGGAGAATAGAAGTTGGGAACTTACATTTTGGGGCTCCTTAGATGTTCCAAACTGAAAAGGTTTCCTTGAAGAGTGAAATAGTTGTTTATGTATGGTTGAGTGGAGTATTTGCCTGCTGAAAACATGTGGTACTTTAGTTTCTTTTTTAATTAATTTCTAGTGGGTAGTAAATAAAATTGAGGGACACTACAAGTTAAAATCTTGTATTTTATGCTGTTCTGGTTTGAAAAGTTAAAATATTCATATTGTTAAGGCTTTTAATTGTGTTACTTATAGTTTAGTGGAGTCTATCCTTTAATTTTGCTTCTCTTGAATTAGATAATTCACAGTAAGGATCCAGAAATCTTGGGGGTGGTGTGGTGGTGCAGTAGGTGGGTTTGTGTTGGATGGGGGAAACTAGGTTGGGGTTCTATAAATGTATAAGTGGCTAGGCTTTGTTCACCTCTGAGCCTGTGCTTATGGAGAACTTTGGAATTAATATTCCTGCCAGAACAGGAAAGTTTAGTCAAAGTTCAAACTGTGAAACTGTTTGGGTTTTTGTTATATAATGTGTATCCATTGATTCACATAAGAAATTAGGTATTTTGAGGGAATTTGTTTCGTCATTACTGCAACCTACCTTGAAAGGCAACAGACTCTAATCATGCATTGTGAACTTAGCCTTCTGGGGAAGGTGGGTTATGTTTAAGAGGAAGCACATCGGTACTTGTAATGCCTGGCTGGTTCTACCATTTGTGAAAAATGAAATCATTTGTTTTCATCTAAACTTTATTAGTCTTATTTTAATGCTTCTTAGCTAACTTAAACTTTGACCTCTTAATGCTAACTCCTTCTGTTTGAATTTGAAGCAAATTGTGCGTAAACTTGTACAATTTGTAATTAAGAAATAAATAAAAGAAGAAACAGAAATTTGAAAATCTAAATATTAGCATGTGAAGAAGGGATTGGGTATTTGAAATACCCTTGAGGCCTAGCTTTAGTGGTAAAGACTTGGGGCGGTTTGTGGGAGGTACCAGGTCCCAAGTTTCAAAAGAAAAGGCTCAATCTCTTAAACAGCTAGAAGTTTGGGATGCCCTGAAACATGCCCACGGAGCATGTATGGAAACTTAATATGTGAGGAATCAAGTCATTCATAGTTTTGGGTAAGGCATGCCTAGGCTCAAGGCACAATCACTCCCTCAGTCATAGTGTCTCACCACTGGCCACATGCAACGCCTTGTAGACCATAATTTCTTTAAAAATTATTCTTAAATTTTCTAAATATATATTGAAATTTATATAATTTCATTTTTGTTGATTTTTTAAATGTTAGGAATCTTAAATTTTTATAAATATAATCATATTGAGTCATATTTGCAAAATGATGTGCACCATGGCCACATTTCATATCACTGGCATTCACCATGCACGGGTTAGTGATTCTTTATGAAAGCTTTGCACCTTTTTTAAAATTATGAAGTCATTATTCATCAATAGTATATTTTTGTAATATTGAATGAATAGAAAAATAAGAACTGTTTAAAGACTTTCATGGCTGCCAACTTCTTTGTAGCTAAATTTTTGAAAATTTTATCGGAAATACACTAAAAGAAAAAGCAGGAGAGCTAAAAGGGAACCCTAAGTATACGGGAGGAACAAAGGGCCCAATTCAATTCAGCAATCAAAACTATCATAATATCTTTACAAGAATCCTTCTTAGCTACCATGGGTACTATATTCTATGCTTTCTCAGAGGTTTAACTACCATGAGATGTCACTTTCACCATTTGGAATCACTTACCGATGCTCAAGCCTGATGTTCTTCCTTGATGTTAATTCCACCGTAATGTATAATCATCTATTGTTTACGTTTTCAACTGTGCCTCTTATTCTGCAGTCTGCACTTGTCATCACTCATCACTACCATTCTGACAGGTATCAGCTCATACATCAGCAGAAAGACTGTTGTAGCATTATATGCTATTGCCATGTCATTGCAAAACAATCAACGGAGTTATTTATACTTCACCTGATTTGATGTTAATTTATAAACTAAAAGTATAGAGCTTAAAGAAGAATTCTCTGATGTTGGTTTGATGACTTCGGGATGTCACTATTGAGCCCACGCTTCTTGCCTGGTAGGGCCAGTTAATATTTATATATTTGATTTTTCCATTGAGCCTTGAACGCTTTGCATTGGCTATAGACTATAGTTCCATTTATAATGACCACAGAATCACTGAAATATAACAAAGATGATCGTGGAAATATAATGGGAGGTGGTTTGGGGCAATTTTTTGATGAGGCACAATATATGCGTATGTAGGAAAGAGGTGTGGGTATAGGAAGAAAGATTGTCATGGCCTATGAACTCACTCCATTTAGGCCTTCCTGAGCAACATGCCTAATGCAAAGGAGTTTGCTGATCACAAAGCATTTATGCTTTTTAATTTTCTGTACCATATTAGTTCCTACTGTCAAGCAAATTCAATATGTAGTATATAAAAGGTGTAATTTTATGAGAATAGTGGAAATTAGCTTGGTGAGATCACAAGATGGAAATATCTTTCAGAACTTGAAGAACGGAAAAAAGAAATAATTTTTAATCCAACTGCTAATCAAGATCTTTAATAGGCTTTCAATGTAAATATAAATTGGTAATACATAACAGAATGACCAACTTATGTTCCTGAATTAGATATCTTTTGGTCACTCAGGTGTCCTGATTAAGGTTGATAAACCAAAATAAAACCTCAAATATAAATAAATAAATAAAGATCTAGTAATTCTTTGTAGGACATAATTCAAATATTAAGAAATTTATTGACCTTCTGTTCTTACCTTGTTTGAGATTCACTTTCTGACAAAAGGAGATTTGATTTGATGAGACTCCAAAGCCTATACCTCATTCCAATGGTGCTATTCTGAATTTCAAAATGTTCTAGCCTAACTGCTGATTGTGTCACTTCCTCGTCGTGAAATTCTTTGATTATGAGAGTAAAAATGAGCATTTCTTTAAGCAATAAGGAGAAAACTTAAGGATGATACACTCATGATCCAATTCAAATTGACTATTGGAGGATTTATTGATATTGAAAGATATTCCTAGGCATGAAACCTAAGACGAGTGAAGATAAGGTAAGAATGCAATATAGATAATGTCCTGAATGGCAGAACTTTCTTGTTTAGGCAAGGTCCCAGGAAAGGAATGATAGACAATTATCTTCCCTCCACTTTTTCTTCTGGCATATTTTTGCTGAATCTTTTTATAACTCTCAGGCATGCCCCTGAGCTTCTCCTCTTCTAGTTCACATTGGTGGTCTATGCATTTGTACCCATCCCATTGGATTAATCTTCAAATACTTCTTGCTTGTAGAGCAATACATTTGCTTCCCTTTCTTCTAAGCATGTCTTCCCGAAAATTGTAGCTCACTTTTTCTATAGTTTGTAAAATTTGCTGTGATTAGATAATGAAAATTTTATTGTGATTAGTTGGTGATCTGTCAGCATCGCATGCAATTTGATTGGCTTTAGGACTGCAGCCTCTAAGGCGTGATTTGGTGACGCTTGATAAATTACAATTGGAAACCTCTATCCATTATAATTGCTAGTAATATTCCCTTGAATGCGGAACTGTTCAAATCTTGTACTTAGTGCCTACAGATGTAGTGCATCTGTCTATAGATGAAAAAAATTAGCAGTCTATCAACTGATACAGTGCAATTGTTTACAAGATCTAATGATAGATCAGGAGTGACCTATTAAATAAATCCCTCAGCATATATTGATAATCAGGGTGGTCATGTCGTTTCGCTTGGCATATATAAATAATGAGGAGAGTCGTTTCTTTTGAAAAAACATAGTCATTCAATAGCATGTTCCTTCTTTCCTTTCTCTTTTATTTCATGTCCTTTTAAAGTCCACATTGTTGACAAGGGGGATTATAAGTTCTCATGTTTGCCATACCAAAAGTTCTATTTATTGAAAGATGCACTTCATTTTGGTAGATTTGAAGTCCTCATTGTTGACAAGGGGGATTATAAGTTCTCATGTTTACCATACCAAAAATTCAATTTATTGAAAGATGCACTTCATTTTGGTAGATTAGGAATTGTTTTGTGCAGCTGTATTTTAATAAAGTTCTTTATAAAAACATCATATAAGAGAGCTTGTTTTTGAAGAGATTTATCAATTATTACTATTAATATCTTTTAGAAGGCTTATATCTACCAGCTTCCCAGAACTTCATGGCCAATTGCTAGTATTGTAACTTCTATGCAAGAGCTTTGAGCCCTGATATCTTTAATCTGATGTACTTCTTAAATGTAACCAAATGCTAATTTTTTGAAAAGCTATTTTAAGCCTCACAAACCATGTGTCAAAGCGGACTTAGCATCTTTGAAATGCATGGGCACACCTATCAGTTTCAAGATTCTAGGTGCCGCCATTTATGATACCTATACTTTTCAAGTTTGCCTAATGTGCTCATCCTTAACATGACATGATATGGGGTAAAATCTTTTTAAACAGAAATAACAAAATTATTATTAGAAGTTCCAAAAAGGGACGCTACAAAGCGCAGATGATGCATATTATAGCTGCCAATAAGAGAGCCAAAAGGATGGGAAAAAAAAACCTGATCCCTCAAATCCAACTCAACCAATCAATAAAAGGAACCAAGGACATAGATGTTTTGCCTAGAAACAAATTGATCTAAGATAACAAGCTGCACTGACACAAGAATTTCAGCCTTTAAACTAAGAACTCCACATTGTCAGAAAAGCTTCTATTTGTCTCTTTCCATACTGTCTAAAAGAGGCTAAAAGGCTCTGCACCCTGAACATTGTTTCCACTTTATGCGTGGGCTTTGTTGAATAATACTGTTATTTTTGCTTTTTAGATTTACTGTTCTTTTAAAATTGGGACAAAAGGAAAAATAATTTTTTATTTATTATTTTATTAGTTTTCTTATCAAGAATTAATTTTTTGCTTCAACCAAATTATATATATATTAGAGAGGAAATATATATATATATGGTGTATATATATATATATATATATATATATATATTCTCTCTTTATTTCCTTCACTCTCCTCTTCCTCCTTATTCCTACTCAATCTTTCTGTACTAAAGAGGGATGCACATTAATGAAAAAACAAGGAACCTTCTTAGTGAGGAAGTCTATCAAAAGATTTGAGAAAAATTGATACTAGGACCACTATGTGCAAACTTCAACCATCATTTTTCTAGATGACATTAAGGAATTTTTATTCAGTAATTTATATTGTAAAGGAACTTGTTAAGTAGAGAACTATGCCTCACATTATATGATGGCATTAATGTTATTTCCTTAGAATGCAGTCCATCAGCAACCATGTTCATATTGTTTATACTGATTATCACAACACCACTTCAGCATTATATCTTCCTCTGAGGCGATGGTCTCTACTTGGTGGTTGATGAAAAGGGAAAATTTCGTGAGGTAGCTTTCAGAAAGCTTTAATTGCACTAGTTCCTGCTGGGGAAGGGGACAAGAAAAGAGAAAATGGGAAGAGGCAGAAAGGATTGGTTGTGGGCAAAGCTGGTGAAGAAAGTGACATTTTCAAGATGGTGAAAATGATCATTCAGCTCAGTATGATCCCTGTGATACTTTTCAGCTTCAGTAAAAGGATTGTGAATTTCTTGCAATGGCAACTCTCTCTCTCTCTCTCTCTCTTGTTGAGAAGGAAAAATGAGATGGGGTTAAGCACTACCTAGGTGTCCACCATTGTGACAAAATACGATTATACACTCAATCAAATGCTTCTTTTTTGGTCTTGCTTGATGAAACCAGCTTATAATCATATTGAATTTATTTTTTGATGATAAGGGAAAATTGGTCAAATGGGTGGCAAGTCCAGCAATCAGAGGCTGCCACAATGCCTCTTTTGTGTCCTAGAGGCCGAAGGGAGCTGGTATTTATAGGAAATGTTGATTTTAAACCCCAGAGCCTTATGTGTAGTGGTTGTGAGTGCTAAAAAAGTTTGTGAAATCTGGGGGTCAATTTGGTTTGAATTTTGAAACCGTCTTTTTAAATAAGTGAGAATAAGAATATAAGGAGAAATATAAGCTTTGTTTCTATTTGAGCTTTGAAAAACATAGAGAACATAGAAAATACTAACGAGAACAGAACAGTTTTCCGAGTTTGGTCCTTCACGCTCTACTATCCTGACAAGGAGCAACAGTGGGGAAAAAAAAGAAAAATATCTGGTTGGCAGCCCTCTTTGCTTAGATTGGACGTTATGGCGGGAAAGGAATATGGTGGCCTTTGATATCTGGTGTTACTTCCGCTTAAAGGACAAAAGCTACTTTGAGCAATTTATGGTCGTGGTGCAAATTTGTATTGTGTGGATAATAGAAACTCTTTTTGGATTTTTTGACTTTGGCTGTAAATATAGCTTGACTTTGTTGGTTGTTTGTTTTGGTTGAAGGCTTTTTTTGCAGCAGTTTGTTATGTTGTTTTTTTTTGTTCACCTTCTGCCCTCTTGTGCTATTTCCAGTGTATTTCTTGAACCTCTTGGTTCTTATCAATATATTGTTTTATCGATAAAAAGCATCGCCGTGGCACCAAAATGGTGCTTTTGTTTTCAAAAACAGGAACCAAACATACCCTTGGTTTTCTAAAGTTCTTTACATTCTGGGCTGAGGTTTGGTCTTTACAAGGCAATGTTGTACTCTTCTTGACCAAAATATGGTCCTTGGCTGCATCCCTACTTATCAAAAAGAACCAAAAAAAAAGAAATGGCCCTTCTGATTTAGACAGTATGGCCACTGAGACTTTAGTGTTTTTACCTTAGATGTAAATTCTAGTATCCTGTGCAATTTAAATCCAAATTGGTCAAATTTATGCTGATTTTCAAGCTCTAGAGTCAAGTATATGTAATGTGGTGAAATTGATTATTGAAATATATCTTAGGGTTTCCAAAGCTTGACCAGATCTGGTAAACCAAAAATCATTTAGCACGAAACCGATTTCTTAGAATTGATTTCGCTCTAAGCCCCATGAACATCAAAGCTTTAGATTTCTTCATAACCCACTGGCAAACTGACACCGGGAAACTAGTAGTTAGAATCTGAGTTTGGTTTCTTGCAATGGGCTCTAGTGCTACTGACAGGCCTCAAGCCTAATACAAGAGAAACTCTCAAACTTATATCACCCACACTCTTGTGCGAACTCCATTGCGATCGTATCATTCCATACTCCCTATACCACCTGCAGAGTCTATCAAAGCTCTTTCAAACATCTACCATCTCGTATCATCAATCTGCTTTGAAGATTTGATGAACATACATCTGTATTTCAACGCTTTGTTAATTAGTTTTCTTCATCTCTCGGGATTAAAATAAGATATCTGAAGGGGAATTGTTATTTTCTCGCCCTCCTACACTGATGGAGCCTTTCGCTCTTGCTAGAGCTTATGAAGCTCGTGCTGATGAGGCTAAGCAGAATTCTTGTTCTTGGTCCAAATGGTACTTCCCTCAACCCAACTCTCAGACAGTCAATTCTCTCTTTAAACCCACCGACGCGCCTCCTATCTTAGCCACACCTCTCAGAAACCTAATGCCTAGCATCCCACCACCACCTCCACCCTCAAGTCCATCAAGCTTGCCTACTCCAGCTGAACTGAAAGAAAAAGGAGAGCGCCTATGTTATAACTGCCATCAGAGACAGCAGAACCATCATGCGCAGTAAATTTTACACCTTTTGGGCACCGATGATGTTGAGGAGACAGGAAGTGGCAATGCGGTAAATGGATGAACCTACAGATGAACTAGTAGCTGCGTATATTTCCAGCTTGAATGCACTTGCTGACAGGGTAATCCTTGTTCCTACGCTCTTTGGGTGAAATTGCTCTCATTGTGCTCATGTTCTCACTTGATAGTGCTAAATTCATAATTTCATCAAACCTTGTCTCGTAGAACGTTTGAACCTTTCCTTTCAGCCAACTTCTAAATTCGGAGTCTATATTGGTAATGGCGATTTTCTACTTTGCCAACATGCTTGCCTACAGGTTGAACTATTGATGCAGGAACTGTGTTTAAGGTGGTTTTTTGTGCTGCCTATTTGAAGGCCCAGATGTAGTTTTGGGAATACAGTGTTTCAAATAATTGGGAAGGGTCTCACATGATTATTCTGCAAGCAACCATGGAATTTTTTTGGGAAGGACATTCAGTCATTTTGAAGGGTGGGATTTAACTCCAGAATCAAGTTTAATCAACCTCCATCAGCTTCCTGCTCTTCTCAACACCCTCTGAGGTTCACACCTTGTTCACTTTAGAGGCCATTTCCCTTAGCAGAACCTGCTTCTGAGTCTCAGTACACACGCCAGCTAATATCATATTTCCTCCTCCCTTCCTGTGCCAATTACTCAGCTTCTTCTCAGCAATTTCACAGCCTCTTTCAAAGCCCAAGCCTCTGTCAATCACAGCAAGTACTCCACACTCTTGTGTGGAACCCATGTGGATCAGATCAGTTACTGTCAATCAAAAACCTGCTAATAGCGTGTATCATATTTTGGGCTGCGCCAGGATCGGGTGGGGTGTGCAGGTAATGTTAAACTGTATGATTTTGATTTTCCATTTAAGATGTACTGAAGCCTTGCAACTTTGGATATCCATATCAGTTACATACTGCATGTATGTAATCCATGTCAAATATGGCACAATAAACCATGCTCTTGTATCATCCATAGTCACTTTATCCTTTCTTTTTCTTCTTTTCTGCTTTTATGTAAAATGTTAAGCCTGAGGCTTGGCCTTTTTTATGTTTATAGATGGCAAGAATGGTTTAAATGATGACAGTGAGAAAAGGAAACATAGAAACTATATTCTGAGTGCATGACATGCTTTCAGATGATGATAAAAGCTGCCCTGTGCAAGAATTGTTCTCTTCTCTTATTATTTGCTCATTTTCTATTCTAGCTTTTGAATTCCTCTTTTCTCTTACTTATTTTAATTTATTTTGTAAAAATATTTTTCCCCTAAACTATATATATATATATATATATATATATATATATATATATATATATATATATATATATATATATATATATATATATATGTATCTTAGTATATCTCTTGCATTCACCTTTTCTGCCCATCACATTAGAAACTATTGCCAATATTTGGTCACATCATATAGTGCTTTAGCTTATTAGAAAATATTTATGGTGCTTCTATACTCTGAAAATTTTCAGGTTTCAAATATGCTACCCCTCTTAAAGCGTGGAATAGGCGTGCACCATTCTGGTTTGCTTCCCATACTGAAGGAAGTGATTGAGATACTATTTCAAGAAGGCCTCACGTGCTAAACTTAGAACGTTTCAGTTAACATGGATTTCTGTTAACACACTGCTCCTTTCAACTTTACATTGTATAAACCCAAATGTTGGTTTCTCAGTTCATGATCCTGTATAATTTCTGGAGCTTCTTGCCTCCCATGTTCAATTTTTCTTCTTGAATTTTCACTTGCATCCATGCCAGTTTCTGAATGATCTTTCCTGTTCTTTATGCTTTCTTACTGAAAGGGACTTGTCTTTGTTTTTCCTCTCTTTCTAATGAAAAAAATTAGAATATTCTAGTCACTGTTTGTTCAGTGGTGAATCCCTGCTAATTAATTAACTAATTTATTTAAGTGTGCTTTAAGTATTGAAATGTTGCCTTTAGTGTTTGTTTGCCACAGAGACTTTTAGCATTGGTTTGAACATGCCAGCGAAGACTGTTGTGTTTACAACACTAAATTTGATGGGGATATTTAGATGGATATCCAGTGGGAGTTTATACAGATGAGTGGTCAGGTTGGTCAAGCCGAGGCATTGATGAACGGGAATATGCATTCTATGGTAGATGAAAAGCTAGAACCTTTCTACTGCTAAAACAGATGCTCAAAGGAAGTGCTGATTGCTTGAACAGGTGCGATTTAAGCTGCCCCCTTCATCATTGCTTTTGATGCAAAATAACATTTGGGGACCACTTTTTGTTGCATTACCATTTGCTGTACTTAAGGCATAATGCAGTTAAACTGGATCTGCGTGGTTAAATATGTTAGTTGTTGTATATTATTTGCAAGAACCTTTTCCTAATATTTAGGTTAGTTGGCGAGTCTCCCCTTGAGGTAAAGAGACCTTGACTTTAACAGTTGTTTTGTAATTTTTAAAATTTTTTTGTAGCATACAGATTATTGTAAATCTGAAAGTGGAAAGAACTTTGACCTTACAAATACAATCAAAGACCCTGGGGAGGAACCTCTCAAGAAAACATTCTCGTAATAGACATCTTCTCTTAAAATTAACCTATTTCAAGGCACAAACAGGAGCCTGAACTAGGGCTTATGGGGTCCATCCAGTTTATTACCAGACCCAAGGGTACTAGGTCACCTTTCTTTCATGGCCTGAAGATGCTTTTAGCCTAAATGCTGCTGCTTTTAGACATTTAAGGATGTAAATTAGAGTTTTTAACCAAATGAATGTTATCTAGAAGTTTGGATGGCTGGATGCATAATATGGTCATAGGCTGTTCAAGAGGTCTTTAGTCCTGGTTGCAATAGCCAAAGTTGTAGAAATGCGAAGATCATATTTTCATTGTCCTTTTGAATAGGAGGGATCTTGGACTTGGATTAAGAATCTCCTGATCATGAGTTTCATTGTGAACAGGCTTATTAAGGATCCAAATCTGAATCTTGTGGCACTATATTATAAGATTTGGTCTAGAACTTTTTGTTATCCAGGGCTAATCCTCCAAGCTACCAGCAATAGAACCATACAATTTGGATCCTCAATCAGCTCAAGAATTTGTATTGTTGGGCGCTGCAGTATGTTTATTTGACACTCTTTCCTTGTGTTCCAAAGTGCCTTCCATTTAAGTTACAACATGCTTCTGAATCAAATGCGATCTGAGGATGGCGATCCTGAAATGTTGCTTCGCAATTCATTTTATCAATTTCAAGCTGACCGTGCCATTCCTGATCTTGAGGTTGGTTGAAAATAACTTTGTCCATAAATTGTTTCCCTCCACTCCCCTCCTTCCAAATCATGTATTTTTTGACATTGCACACTCAGAAACAAGCAAAGACCCTTGAGGAAGAGAGGGATTCACTAATAATTGAGGAAGAAGATAGTTTGGAGAATTATTACCTGATACTGCAGTATAAGAGTTTAATAAGACATGTCCAGATATAGGTTTTCTCCAAGATACTGCTTGCCCTTCTTGCAACCTGGAAGGCTTGTATGCATCCAATGCACAAAGACAGAGGATAATGCCCCATCTTTCTCTAGCAAGGATGAGACCACATGGGCAGTGATTATCAATTTTGAAAGGGTTAAAGGTCCTGAAGGTAAGAGCTTAAATTTATCTTAAACTTGACAGCTAGTTGTCCTTTCTAATTTAAGTTCAATATACTTAATTGTTTGTGATCTGTAATTCAGATGATGCAAATGGAAACCAGAGGATGGCAGACTACATGGTGGATGTCTACCAGATGTACAGTTAGTAAGGATGGAGTTTCAAAGAAGACAATTAAGATTGTTTCATTGAAGGAGCCTGGTGAACCTGTTGTTGTTACTATTCCCATCTCTCAGGCAAAGTCCATAGCACTGTCCTAATATTCATAAATCTCTGTTCTTTTCTTTTAACCAAAAGTTTTAACATGATTATTTTTGGCTTTTTAAACTCTATAAATGACCTCATCAAGTAGTGAATATTTTTGTAAACTGAAGTTTAAAATTAATCATTATTGCATGTTTTTATTAGTCTTAAGCATCCCGAAGCTTCCAAACCTAAGGATTTCAATGATGTTATGATAGAGAATTTTTTTGTTAAATTTGCATTAAATATATAATTTCTTTTCTCAAATTAGATTTATCTGTCCCTCAAGTTTCTTCCTTCTATCCCAGTTGTCTTGTGACTTAATTGGTCAGAACATGGTAGTAAAAGCACTTGCCCCCGAAAATTTTCTGCTTATCCTTGTATGCTACACCATTGATTATTCATGCCACCAATGAAACTGATCTGCTCTTTCATTTATGAACAGATTGATAGTTTAAGTATGTCCGCTGATCATATTGGCATATCTTTGCCATTGGAAGCTCGAGAAAACACCCTGAAAAGGTGTCGGAAGTTCTTTCTAGATTTGCGAAAAGAAGGGATACCCCTTTAGACCCCGAGAAGACATGAAGGTATGTTACATTTGGATAGTTTCTGCATCTTGATTCGTCTATATTTGAAGAATTTTCCCATCTCATTCTTCAGGTTCAGTAGCTCATACAGAAAGGTTGTCCGTAGGATAGAAGCTTACAGAGAGCTTGTTTGACACATGAAGTTGCAAAGTCTCCACTTATTGAGCAGAAGCTTAAAGTTTTGCATATGAAGAAAGAATTGACAGCCAAGATTGTCAATTAAGAAAACAATGCGCTCTTCCTCTGCATTGCCAAAGATGAACTGAAGCAAGGAAACGGGTTCTTCGGAAGCTAGGTAACGAAATTTCTATGTTTCTATTTCATCCTCTTAGAACTAGCAAAGGATTTATTTTATATTTTTGCTGTGGATGTTCTTTTTCCTGAAGCTGTTGATTTAAAGGCTGAGCCACTGCACTGGCATCTACATTATGTCAGGAGCTGCAACCCTTAATTTCTTCCTGTCAAATCTTAATTTACTCCTGCTCTTACCTTGTTTTGATCATCTGTCAAAATAAAATAACTGCCTATTTCCAGAAAGCTTTACCTTATCGAGAAGTAAGATGCACTTGGAAGCCTGAAGTTAACTGTTGTATCCCAAACAGGCTGAGATATTGTACATTAAGAGTGGAGGTTTAAAAGCATAAGATGGAACTTTAGAAAGAGGATGGAAAGGTTGGTGGAGTATTCATATCACTCGCCTACACTAGGAATGAGGGGAGGAGAGGCCTTGTGGTTAGAGTCTTCCACACCTCAGTCAATCCCTGGAAATGTAAATATGAAAGGTTCTGGGTTATAAGTCTAGGAAGAGACCTTGAGGGATGTTTGGGTTGGGGTCAGTATATGTAGTATTCATATATGAACTAAGCACATCTTAGTGATAGAGCCAAGGTGCTGACATTGAGTTGAAGCCGCTGGGATAGAAATGTAGGTTGGACAGTCACCACTGGGGCCTTAGTATAAGTTTCAAAATTCTATTAAGAGGCCTTTTCTTTCTTCTTTGCTGATAAATTTGTTTCTTATTAAACTTTGAATTTAGCTGAAATTTGTTTGTTAAATGATTAGAAGAAACTATGATATCAACGCTCATGGATCTTATTTAACTTCAGGTATGTCACAAGTGACAATGTCAGTGGAGTTTAAAGGAAGGCTGCTTGTGAAATCAGTAGCGCAGATGAGCACTCACGGAGCTTATGTTCAATGGGTTTTTAAAGACATTAATGTGGAGGATATGGTTTCTCTTTGTCTTGTTTTGTGTGGCAAGAGAAGCCTAGGATGCTCAAAGCCATGGGATGAACTTGAGTTGCTATTTACACAGCTACAGGATACAGCCTGAAGGGCTACAAAGTTCAGCTGGAGTCCAAGGTATTGATGGAACTTTCTGTTGATTCAATCATTTTTTCAATTTTCTCTAAACGTTGCAGTCCCCACATGGAATAGAGGTTAACAAAGTCATATTGCAATCAATGTCTGGAAGATAGTAACTCTATCCCACATTTAAATATCTGGATTTTAGATATTCAATACTGATTCTCTTTCGAGTTTTAAGTACGGTCTTAACTTCCAACTAGGTTCAGTCAGAGCTTCCCAGCCTGTTTGGGAAATTAATAATATCGGCCAGCTATTTGGTTCACATTAACACTGAAACTGGTTCAAGTTTTGTTTGTTTGTTTGTTTAGAATTGGGATTGAGTATTATTTCTTGTAAATGTGCTCACCTACATCTTATATATGCTTACAAACATCCTCATTTTTCGTTGACAAAAAAAGACCTTTATATCTACTCTACTGACAACCATCTTTTCTTAATCCTTTTACAATGATCATTATTATTTTCTTTTATTTTTGTATACCTCACTCAGGTCCAAATTGATGTGGAGAGTTTTGTGAAATCTTTCCGGCCTGATATCATGGAGGCTGTGCATGCTTGGGCCAAAGGGTCCAAATGAGATAATGGAAATTACACAGGTATTTGAAGGAAGCTTGATCAGGGCTATCAGGAGACTGGAGGAAATTCTACAGCAACTCATACAAGCAGCCAAATCCATTGGAGAAACCGAGCTAGAAGCAAAATTTGAGGAGGCTGTTTCCAAGATTAAGAGGGACATTGTCTTTGCAGTATCTCTGTACTTATAGATAGCAGTGCCGAGGAGAAGATTCAATTTCTTTACAGGATTCAACAATTCAGGCAGATGCAACATGGGAAGTGCATTTAATGAGAGAAAAAAAGAAAGAGGACTTGGTTTTGGTTTTGGTTCTTGTTGACATGCACGCATGCGCTCCTTTTCTATATCATTTACTCAGTTGGGTTGGGAAGAAGAAAATGGTACAAAGGATAGTCATCTGAGGTGTAGTAGTAGTAGTAGATGGAGATGATCATCTTAATTCTTAAACAAACATTGGTGTTGGTGTAACAAACGACAGCAGAGAGAGCAGCATGATCTTGGAAGGGAATCGCTTATGAGAATTTTTTTGTTTCAACATCACTTTGCAGTTGTAGCCTCTATTTTTGGCAGTCATTGGTTAGAAGTCAGTACCTAGAAGAGGCTTGTACTGTGCTGTGTGCTTCGTCTATGTTATATTTTATTTAAGCACTTCATTCACTTGTATAATTGTTAACACAGGTTAGGTTGAGGTTGAGGTTGAGGTTGAGGTTGGGCTTGTCACAGTCCTAATTGAATTTATTATTATATGGACCCCGTTAGTTATTATGTATTTGTGCATGATCTTCTTCCATTTTTATCTGTAAGGATTTGGCCTATCTTCTTGCAAATGAATGTGTCTGTATTTATGCAACTAATAAATAGATACATTGACTACAACATACACTATCTACCCATCTCTGCCGCAATTTCCTTGATTGGGGGGGAGGGGTTATGGCCTCCAAAATACTGGGCATGCCTATTTCAAAATAATTCATATCTAAAAACAAATACATGGATGGACTTCTTCAATATATCTCAAATTGGTATTTTTGAATCATCCACGTGTTTTGAAGATCGGAAAATTTTACTTAAAATCGTTGATGAATAGTTGATTTTTACACTTGAGTTAGTTTTGTAGCAAATTTGTTCTCTGCATGACCTCTATTAGTTATTAGTGGATATAGTTGTATTTTGGAAAGGACTAATTGATGATTAGTTTGAAGATAAGTCTAATTATTGTATTGTTTTAGCCTTAGATATGAATGATTTTGGAGGAGTTTTAGATTGAAATACTATTTGAAAAAATATTAAATTAGTTTAAAATTAAATAATTATCAAACAATACGTAATACCGCCGCTGCGACAATTCCATAATCGATTAATCAACGTTTCAAGAAAAATAACAAATACCTGAAAATTTAAGTGTCAATCAGAATTAAGCATGACAACGATATTCGATAATTTCACCGACGTCGACCATAATAACAGTATTTGAACATTTTTAATCCAATTATCGCTATAATGAGCAATAATATTTCGATTATTTTAATTACTATTATTCACGACAATGTTATTACGTATTATTTTGATAATTATTTGATTTTTAAACCACTTAATAATTTTTTTTATACAAATTATTTCGGTATAAAACTCGATTTTGAGATTAAACTTCCTTAAGTGGGCCTGCAAAGGCGTTGGGAGGCGGCAATAATATTTTAATAAAAATTCATGTTCATGACAGCAAAAGTGCTTTGAGAATATAAAATAATAAAAATTCTTCAATCCCAATCGGTGCAGGCACAGAGCCCACTCAGCCCAGTAGTGAATTAAGTTCACAAGACAAGAAGACCCCTCTCACTCACTCACCTCAGTCCTTCAGCCGTCTCATCTTCTTCCAACTATGTTTGATAAATTCATTCATTCATCAATGGCGGTTGCTGATCCTTCTCCTGCAAACCAAACCCCATCATCATCATCAATATCTATCTTCTATGTTATCTTCTTCTGCCCCTCTCTCCATCAAAACAACTCATCCTCCATCCTAAACCACCCTCATCTCACGCCGTTTCTACATCTAATCCACTTCTCCCTGGCCGTAAGCCTGAGCCGCCGTCATCGGTGGCGGCCCTGTTGATCCTCCGCCGCCGAGACTCGCTTCTGGCGGCATCGAGACATTCCTCTTCGAACGCAGCCCTCCTCCCTCCGGCTCCCGCGGCGGCGGCGGCTATCCCCCGCATGCTCGGTAGAGTTCTCCATTCCCCGGAGCTCATAGACCGGAGAGTCACCCGCATGAAGATCATCTCCCCCTCCAACCTCACTGTCGATTTCGGCAAAACCCTAAAATCCCAAGAGTACATCGCCATGCTCCGCCGCGAAGTCCCTGACCTCTTCCTCCGCCGCAGGTCGAACCGCCGGCGCCACCGCCGATCTACCGCCTCTAGTCACTCTATCGATTCCCCTGCATCTCGTGGCACCGTCCACTACACCGCCAGCGGATCCCGCCACCCTGACGGTGGATCGGTGATCGGAGCCGACGGCGCCAACAGCCGCGTGGCGAAATCCATCAAGGCCGGCGACTACAGGTGCGTTACCGCGTTCAGAGCGAATCAAACTCCCGGATGATAAAATGTGAGTATTACAAAACCTAGCAGAGATGTACATCGAAACGACGTGTCCCCGGATTTCTACGCCTGGTATTCTGCATCGCGACCACGTGGCAGTCGGACCGCACCATCTGCTCTAAACAGAGCATCAAAGCCCTACTAAAAAGGAATCAGAGAAAGAGTGGAGCCCAAGATCCGCGGCGGGAGTTATCGCGGAAGCCCATCCCATCTCGAGCACCCTGGCTCCGAGCCCGTATCCGCGTCGCGTGGCTCCCACCGGCGACGCCGCAGGGTATGTGACGAAATGCTCCGGCGAGGGGATATACTTTGCCGCAAAATCTGGGAGAATGTGCGGTAGCTTTGGCCAGAAGGCACGGAAGGAGGGTGGGAGGGATGATAAGTGAGGGGGGATCAAGGAGAGAGTATTTGAAGGAATGGGATGGGAAGTACTACAACATTTAGAGTACTGATTTGCTGCAGAGTGTGTTCATTGGGAACAATGTGGCGAGGGAAGGCTTGGTGGAGTTGTGTGGATGAGGAGTAATGCAGAGGATGACGCCTGAGAGCTATCTGTACAAGAGGCTGGCCATGGGAACAGGTGGGAGTGCATGCTAAGATGTTTTTCTTAATACGGTTGGGAGTCTGATTAGTGTAATATTGTGGGCAAAACATGAGGGCTTTGAATTTGAATTTGAGGAGGGGTGTGAGTCTCATACTACTACTACTTCCTTTCTTCCTTCTCAGTTATCATCAAATTTCTCTTTTCTTTTTCTTACAGAATGAAGGATTTGATCTAGTTACCTGTTATCATCGTATGTTGTAAGGCTTTGAATTATTTAGTTACCAGTTTGATGGTTAGTTTGTAGTTTGTAGCTAATAAAGCTTGCACAGACTTATTGAGCTTCTTTATTTTAAATACATAATGGTATCTGATCTTACTCATAAAAATTCATACTGTAGGTCGTGGAATCACAGAGACAAATATATTTCTAAATCAAGTATTTGAGTCATAGCATTATTTTCTACTCAAGCTGCTTTTATTTAGAAAACATTTATTTTCCAAACATAAAGAATTGTTTTATTCGATTTAGAAGTTTATTTTCCTACCAAAAGTATAGCTTTTATTTTTTTTCTAGGATTATTTTATTTAAATTAGAACGTGTTTGTTTTCCAAGTCAAAGTAGGAGTTTATTTGATTTAGAAAGTATGAAGCTATATATATTCCATAATGGTATTTTGATAATTAAGTTCAAGTTTAATAATATTTTAATTCTTTACAGCTTCTTTGCTCTCTTATCTCTTGGGTGGATTCTTTGGTTGAAGAAGTATATACCTTGTTCTCTAATTCATGTAATTTTGAGTGGCTAATTATGACTTATTATCTCTTACGATTCCTAGCCTCACAAGAATATCTATCCTTTATATAACCTCTATTCATCTCATTTTCTTTCTTTAACTTTCCAAATCCAATTCCTCCAAACTACAATCCAACTTTCCAAATTTTGTTCCATACTTTACACACTTTCACATACATTGTTTTATCTTAGAAACCATAAATACCATAATCCCTAATATTTGAGAAGCCCCAAATTCGTACATAGCCCTAACATACCTTATAAAAACCCAAAAACTACAAACTAGTTCAAAACAAGGTTGTTTTGCATCAAATCAAACCCGAACCTTTCCAAACTTAAAATCCTTCATCAGAACCTTTATTTCCCATCATATATATACCCTGGGCCAAAGTCTATAACCTTTGAAACTGTGACATATCCCTTACCCATCTAAGCTCATCCCATAACCCTAACTTACTTACACCTTCAGATCATCCATCACGGTCCCATCCTCGCATCAAAGGGTATCGAGCTCATGGTTTACTCGCTGTAATCTAAGAGGCGTCCTTGGCTCTAAATACAAGAGTTAATTATGGTTCGAGTCATGGATCTGAGACTCTTGCTCAACATCTACAAATAACGTTTGAAACTTTATGAAGATCATGCAATCTGATGGAAGGCATGAAAAGTACAAGATCAAGGTGGAAAAATATAATTTTTATGAAGAGACTTTGCAGCCTTGTCAACTTCAAGGTTTCTTGGGGCACAAGAAAGCTAAAGGTATGTATGCATAAGACTACGATTATCATGGGAGGTATAATGACTACTATCGGAATGATGATTACTATGAGAGGCATGGTAACTATGATGATGAGTTAATATTCAATCCAAAACTTAACATTCTAGAATTTGATGAAGAATGGACGCTGTAGTTCTTGAATTGGCTTAATATGGTGGAGCACGCCTTAAGTATTATGGATCCTAAGCATAAAAAGGTGAAGTTGGTAGTTATCAAGATGTGCAATAATGCTTCTATTTGGTGGGAAACTTGGAAGAGGCAAAGCATTTCTAAAGAGTCAAAAGAATATCCAAACCTGGGAAAAGATAAAGAAAGAACTAAAAAGGAAGTATCTTTCCTTTAACTATCGTAAAGACATCTACCTCAAAATTCATAATTTTAAGCAACAAGATTTCTCAGGAGAGTATTTAGCCAAGTTTAAACTGGATTATCAAAGGAGACTTTAAGAGGCTTCGAGAAATATGCATAGCACACTACATTGTTGGTTTGAGAAATGATATTATAGAGTTATTTTTTGAAACTATATCATAGTCTTCAAGATGTGATGAAACTTGCTTTGAAGATCGTTAAAAATGGAAATTTACTACAACTACATCGCATAATGAAGGGTTTATTGAGGGTTCTACTTCTTGGAACTCTAGTGGCAATTAGAACTACTCCTCACCAAGCAAAGAGTGAAGCACAACAAGAACCCATTTCACTCATGGAAAATTGACAGCTTGAATAAAACTTGGAAACATAATGCCGGGAATTGAAAGAAAACATCGATTTCACTATGAAAGAATGAAATAACACTCGTGGCCGAAAATTGATAGAAACTTTTACAAACTAGGAAATAGAATGTTTAAATTGATAAGTTAATTGAAAAGCTATATGTCAAATAGATTGATATTGTTGAGTCGATTGATTTATTGATTGTTCATTGTTTGGTCTCCTTAATGGGTTTATCTTTCCGCTCATTTTATGACGTCTTCACTTGCTAGCCAAGTCTCCAATTTCTCCACTCTCCCCGCTTCTTGAAGACATTGCTCACGTCTTCCTTTTGGGAATTTTGTTCCTCAAAAATTTATCCACGTCTCCATTAGAGAGACTTGTTCCTCAAGGAAATTCTACGTTTGCACTAACCACCCTATCTTTCAAAGATCTTTGATATTTGAGAAAGTTTCGCTTGACTTCCAAAAATCTAAAAAAATTCTTAAATACTTAGGCTTCGTTTACTCAAATGGATATGAGCCCTTTATCTCGGGACTTCTACTTACGGGTTAGGCTTAGGCCCAACCTTCTCAGATCAGGCTAAATTTTAATTTAGGTGCAAACGACGGCGCCCCCCGATATCAGGTCTCTTGGGTCATATTGTATGTGTTAAACCCCTAAAAATCTTTTCTGGCTTATTTCCAACCACACACTTAAACTTCGCTTTCTACCATGATGTGGAGTTCAAACTGTAAGAACAAGTCAAGTTGGATAGAACATGAAACAACCGGTTGATCTCCTCTAAGAGATATTTCCCGCCATCCCTAAGTTCATTAAAACTCCAACTTTCTGCTCTTTCTCCACCAAAGAATACTACGCGACAAAAGAGTAAATCCATTCGTCTCTTCTGCTAACTAAGGGTCTTCTTTCTTTCCTAGAAAGAATATGATTTCACTTTCCAAAACAACATCTTTTGGTTTGGAACAAGGAAAAATAACCTCTTTAGGTTTGGAAAAAGGAAACTTTTTTACTTTTCCTTCTTCATCTTCTTTTTTCTCCATTCACGCACCTTTACATCACACTAATGCATATTCTCCACGACGCCTTTACTCGATCATTACTATCAAGTAAAGTCGATTTAGGATATCAGAAGTTCTCCACCTAATAACTCAATGTTTGTCCCCATTATGCCAATTTCACCTATTCATCGAAGATCGTCACCACGCCAAAGACGCGCTGTTGTTGTCGCCACCGCCTGCCCACTGGCCATGTCCCCGCCGTCGAAACCGTTGACGACTCAAATAGTTCTCTTCAAGCTAACGACACCACTCTTCTCCCTCGAGCGACTGTTGGTATGTACTTTTATTGATGAAAAGATCACAACTTTCCATTATTTTCTTGACAATGTGGTTCTTGATTGCAAATTTCTTTTTAAAGGAGAATAGTTTTGGTGAAATTTACAAACTTTCCTTGATGAACTTTGATGGCATTCAAAAACTTTTCCCGAGTGCATTTTATTTTTGAAAATAATCTGGGGTTAGTACTCGAAAAATTCTTTAATGTTGTTTAACTATTTCGCAAAATTTCTAAAATGCAAAATTCTGAAAATATTCAATTGTACTCCTTAAAAAATTCTTCAAGGCGTGAAGATTTCTCGAAAAATTTTCAAGTGCATATACCAACATCATCTCGAATGCACTTAAAATTAATTTGAAGTTGTTTAGTTATTTTGAAAATTTTCCTGAGTGCATATACTGAAAATCATCCTGAATGCATTCTCAAAAAAAATTCTTTTGAAGCCGTTCGGCTATTTCAAAAATTTTCTTGAGTGCAAATACTGAAAATCAACCTGAATGCACTCTCGAAAAAAAAAAAAAAAAATCTTCTGAAGTCATTCGACTGCTTCAAAAATTTTCTTGAGTGTAGATACCAAAAATCAACCACAATGCACTTTTGAAAAAAATTCTTCTGAAGCACTTCGCTAATGTTTTTAAGTGCGCATAATACCGAAAATCAACTTGAATACACTCTCGGGGTGGCCCATTTGAAGCCTTTCGCTTATTTTGAAAATTTTCTAAGTGTATATTTAAAAATAAACGTGAACGGTTTCAAAATTTCTTTGAAGCCATTCTACTATTTTGAAAAATTTTTTTAATACATATACTAAAAACTGATCCTGACTGCACTTCGAAAAAATTCATCTCAAGCCGTCGTTATTTCAAAATTTTCAGTGCATATCGAATACTCAATAACCTCAAGCTGAGTTGACCTATCACTTAACTTGAGTTTTTCGGAAAATTGTGTCGTGCATTGTCAAAGAGTTTGATTTGTCTACTGGTGGAAATGGGGTTTGAAGGGGTTTTGCTGGGGATAGATTTTTGTCTGTTGAATCGCTGATTTTTGTAAATTTAAGATTAAATTCATTATTATGATCGTAATCTTTCGGGATTTGTTTTCAAGAGTTTCTTGTGCTGTTTAATGGTTTCCAAACTCCAATCATATCTTTGTCACGGTAATCCAATCTTGTGCTCATTCTTCCTTGATCCGTGTTGGCTCTAACATAATTTTTTGCTTTGCAGTATTGTTCTCCCTTCTTTGCTTAGGCTAGAGTTTGTACATTCTATTGGAGAAGTATCTTCTTCTCTACCTAGTTTCCCTTTTCCATTGATCATCCATCGAACTACTTCTTGGGAAGAAGTTACGACCTATGGTGAACCTAGCCAAATCATAGCCAAGGGCTTCAGATGGATGGTTTATAGATTACTAGGTTGTCCCCCTGCATTTTGCAGATTTAATAAGATTTGGGATTGAGCAGTTTATTCATCTTACTACTCTAAACACCTCTCTTGACGTGGAATTGATGAGTATGGCATTGAAATTATGGTCCAAGAGTATTAACTATTTCCTACTCCCTTTTGTCCCCATTTCCATCACATTAAGAGATATTACCATTTCCACAAGCTTACCTATCCGGGTATTGATGCGTTGTGTCTGCTTGATGCTCAAGATTCTTCCCTTCCAGCTATATAAGTTTCCACTACACTCAAACTGCACTCGCCACTATCCTGTGAATGGCATGATGTCACCGATCTCCATCTACTGTGAGCATGTCAGTTCTTTGCCTGCCTTCTTATGTGATGTATTTTTCCCCAACTTTGGAACCGCCATGGATTATTTTCCTCGGGCAAAGACACTTACTCTAGGTCATCTATATGAATGAGAACTTTACTTGGGTCCCACCATCAAACCGAGCAAACATGCCACTCTGACTAAGCCTACCATGAAGGTGGTGCCTTGTATTTGTACATATGTGGTTTTACATATTTTCTGCACCTTTGTATGAGAACCATCTCTTCAAGACCTAGACCTGCAGACTCTATATACTATGCCTCTAATGATCTTTAAGTGTCCTTTTTCGGGTTTGCAGATTGAGCACATGTTCATTTGTTTTTAAAGTTCGATTATGTACATATTTAAGCATGGAATCAAAATTGCTTCTTCTCATCCATATATATGCATGATTTTGAGAGTTCTATATCCTCTCGGCTAGTGCCATCAGTACACATATTTCAGAGGTCGCTTCTCCTTTCATCTTCATTGTCTCGTGACCTCGGCCAGTCTACAAACATATCTCCCTTGCTCCTTCAAGCTTCGCTTGGTTTTCGTAAGTTTATCCTGAAGCATCTCATTTTCCTTATGTTTGTGGCTAATACAAACTATATCTCCCTTGGTTCGTCGTTAGTTTGGTTTTGTGTTATCTTAGCTTTACCTCACTTGCCTATGTCTGCCCAGATTTAGAGTTTAAGGTTAAAGCTGGGGTCATATATCAACCTTCATGTTCCCATCGGGATTACCTCCTTATCCACGACACAACTTTTCATCTTGGTGGAATATTAGATTTGACGAGCCCTCAGTTTTTTGCTAGCCCTTCAGAGAGGTAAAAGAATCATTTACAAAGATTTGTATTCATAACTTACCTCATGCCGCTTATCCGATTTCCTATTTTCTTTGGGTGTGATTGACTTTTCTCCTAGTAAAGTCATCAAGAACTCAAGATGGTCGAGGAGAAAATCGTTGCTTCCAATAGTTACCTAAAAAGTCTAAGCTTTAAGATGAGGAATTCTTGTTAGCTAAGATATGATAACCAATTTATAAGTATACGATCACTAACGAGTACAAAGTGATAAGTGTTATCGCTCCCATGAGATTGTGCTATCAAGTAATCACCTAATCTAGCTTTAATTTTATTCGATGGAAAATCTAAAGGAAAATAAGATAAAATAGCATGCAAATTATTATCCTAAATTACCACGAAGACTCAGATTCAATAAAGAACCAAAACAATCAAAACCCTAGAGCGCTGATTTTTACCAAGATAATAATTAATTAAAGAATTTAGATTTAAATGAGTGTGTTTTGTTTACTTGTTGCTCATGGATATCATCAGAAGGTAATGGATCTCTCTCGAAGCCTTCAATACATCTCGAGTTTAGGTTAATATTCTTCGCTTTAACTATTTAAACTTAAGATTTATTAGGGCGAAGAATCTTGCTTAATATGTTAAACCCTAAGATATATTTTCTTCTAGGCGTAGAACAATAATTAATGGTCCCTTGCGAAATCTGGTTTCTCAGCCTAGATTCGAAAGTAAATAATCAAATAGGTAGTGATCAACAAATTATTTGTAATAAAAATAATATGAATTATCTAATGAAATAAAAAACTATATAAGAATTAATCCAAAGCTCAAAATCTAAATCAATCAAATCAAGGCTACATCGTAGCCCTAGGAAAACAAACTAAAACATACTAAGAATAAAGATAAAAGAAGAAAATTTAGGTTTTGATGAAGAATCTTCGTCTCCTCCTCGTATCTCTCATCGATGAGGCTTCAATTTGACCCCGAGACTCTTGTCGTCGTTCCCTAATCTCCAACTCAGCTCCACCTCATGGTTATGGTCATCTCCTTTATAGACAAAAAATCATCACAAAAATAAAGTTACTTACAAAACACGAACGTGAGCTTAATGTCTGCGGCCAGATGTCTCGCCACACACGACGCGCAAGCCACGTCGCGGCGTCCATTGCATACCCGTTCCTTGTTCACACATACGCGACGCCGCGGTCGAAGCGTCGCAACGTTTGCTAGTGCTCATGAATTTCACCTGCTATCACGTCGCGACGCATGCGGCTTAATGCCAGACATTTTCATTTTGCTTAATTATGTATTTGATGCCTTTTTGCTCCTTTTTGATCTCGTTTTCGCTCCTTTAGCACTGAACTTGCTCTATATCAAAATATGAGAGAAACAAGCATTAAAACTTTCAAAATCATATATTAAAAAACATGTGTATGATAGGAGATTAATAATAACTAAACCGATGTAGATTACACCTATCAATTCATCCAACCTACGGTGTTCTTCGCGCAAGCCAACCCATCAGTTTGATTTCTCCAATACTGCTGATGATCCCATTGACGTTGAAGAAGTGGAAGATTCCTTTGAGAGTAGTGAGCAAGGGTCGGCATTTGGAGAAAAGGCCCCAAGGATGAAGAGATTCAGAGATATTAGTAATACACACGATGAGACAGAGACGACAAAAGACTCCTCGAATGAAAGGGCCTCGACCATTGGAGAAGGCTAGTATTAGCATAAAGATGAGTCCAAAACTCATCTATTTTTAAGTCAATTTTTCTAGTATATCGCTTAAAAGCTTAGTTTAATGCGTAATTATGGAGCCACCCAAATTTTTTGCTCAGAGAAACTTAAAGAAAATAAGTGCACTTAGCATAAAAGGAGCGTAAATCGCATGGGGCAAAGAAAGGGCCACGTCACGACATCGTCACAAAGATGTTTCCTGTCGCAACATTATGTGGAGAAAGTCTTTAAACTATGGCTGCGTCGCAACACGCTGTAAGACAGAGCAAAGATACAAGAATGTCGCCGACATCATAAACAACTCCAACAAATAAATTATGGCAGCCATCCAACGTCGCGGGCATCACAACAACATTACACATTGCTTGCAGAGAAAAGATCAATCGCTTGAATGTCGCGACATTGATCGTAAATGTCGTGACATTTGCCAAAGCTGAATGACCGGAGACCTAAACATCCAATGTCGCGACATCGATAACGTCGCGACATTCAATCAGCAAATTTAGCGATGATAGTCAAATGTCGCGACATAATAAATGTCGCGACATCACACAAAAACATCGCGCAGGACTTCCAAAGCAACAAAATTCAATATGTGGTGACATCAACAAGTGATCACCATGCCAATGTCGCCACATCGGGCGTAAAACAGCAAAGATCGCGTTGGCGTCGCCGATATCGACTCGCAAGACGCTGACATCGGATCAGCAAATGTCGCGACACAGATCAAAGCAGCTTTGATAAAATCGTACCCAATGTCGCAACATCAACAATGTCGCGACACGCCCCTAAAGGTGATCACAATGAACTTAACCACTAATGTTGCAACATTAGATCATCACGTCGACATCAATTCGTTGGAACATAAGAGCGGCAAAGGTGTCGCGACATTAGAAATGGCTTAAACAAAGAGGAGCAGAAGACAGAATTTTGCGACATCAAAAGATGAATTATAGCAATGTCGTGACATCAAGGCAAGTATGTACGAGCAATTCGCGAAACTATGTCGCGATTATCACAACAAGCAGTCGCAACATCAGCTGAATGTCACAACAAAGAAAGGCAAATGTCAATGACATCGATTAAAATACAACAATGTATCTCTATGTCGCGGACATCATCAGCACATGGACTTATCAATCGAAACTAAGAATTAAGGCCCAACAGACACAATGTCATGACACTCACCGCAACCTACCGAATATCGACAACCCCGATGTAATTTCAAAATACCCTAGAATTTTATAATAAAAATTATTATATATTTCGGTATAATTGAGTCAACTTGGGTATTTTCCGGGAATTGTTAAATGAATATTGAATAAATGATTATATGGCTAAGAGCCAAATGCAAATATTATATGCTAAATGAGAATTGATTGAACCCGGAAATTAACCCAAGTGTAAAAAGGGCAAAAGTGGAAGAATTGTATCAAGGACCTAAAGGTCATATATAAAATGAGTTTGTAGGTCTATGTGAATACTAAAATCATGCAATTAGAGAGATTTATGGGCTATATACCACCAGAGAACTTAAGTCAAAGAATGCATTGCAGCCAAACAAGGCCTGAGGAGATAGGGGATTTAAAAGACTAAATTCTGGTCTTAGTTGCTCATTTTGAGCAAACACGTTTTGGGAGAGAAATGAGAGCAAAGTGTGGGAGAAAGTTGTGTTTGTAAGAAGGAAAGGATTTTGTGGGATTGTTTTCATTTCTCGGGCTCTAAGAGACCAAGCAACATGGAAGAGAAGATTTAAAGAGACTAAGGTAAGAAAACAAACCCTAACTCTATCTTTTGTGATTTTGATTGGGAAGAAAAAGGGGTTTTATCGTGCTAAACCAACTTTGAGTGTTGTGGATTCTATGTTGATTTTTATATAGATGAATTTGAGGAGGTTTATGGAAGAAAATGGGTGAGAATGTATAAAATCGCTATTTTCTTCGGCAGAACTGTGGAGTGGCACCTACATTCACTGTGTGTATGGTACCAGCATTCACTCAAAGTGGTACCCATTCATTGCAAGATAGAAATTGTATCGGGTACCTCACCAAGTGGTACCGTACCGATGCCTCTTGCAAACTTCTATTTTGCATGCTGCCATGCACTTTAAGCCCCGTATTCGCACAATCGATTGTTTAGGACCCTAATAAAATGACTAGTGGGGATACAAAGAATGAAACTAAGTGAAAACGTACTGCACTCGCCAGCCATGCTTAAGTTTAACACGATTATTTGTTTAACCACTAAGAGTGGAGAATTTGTAATTGACTAGGTACAGGTGAAGACGACAACCTGACCTAGGATTGCAATCGAAAGAGACAAGGGATCAATAATTTGGAACCTCTATCCTTACTTCAAATGTATTGATAGTTTACTATGTAAATGTAAAATGATAGTATGAAATATGCATACGTCAATCAAGGTAAACTGAACGCATAATGTATTGGAAATAGATAAATTGATGAATAGGCCAACAATTGCTTGTGTGCATTTATTTGAATTGCAAAATGATATTGTCATATTGTGACATAACGAATCAAGCATTGTTAATAATTCACTTAGCTGATATACTAATCGGCATCCGCCATGATGGAAGAATTATATGGCTAAATGTCTCACTGAGGGATGTACCAATCTGCATCCGGTCATGATGATGTATGACATCATTAAATGACTCACTTGGCGTGGATGCACCACCGACACTGGCCATGATGATGAACCCTAAATTGTTAAATGTAAGCACATTATCGAATGAAAATAAAAACAAGATTCACTAAGCCGGAATTCGGCCGCGGAAAATAAATCAATACCCCACCGACATAACAAACTCGATTTATGAAAAATGAGATTGTAAACCAAATACACCTTTACGGCATATGCTTAAATCTCATGAATTGAATTGTGATGAATTAATGTGATTGAAAATGCATGCTTCTTGGTAAATGAAAGTATGTACAAATGTATAAGCATATGTATTGTTTATGCATTACATTTGAAATAGAATGACAAGCACGTTGTATTAGATGTAGAATCAGATGTAAATCCACTGCTAAACATGAAAATGTTTAGCGTGTAGTTTTTAACTATGCGCAGGTATCGAGTGAACAGGAAAGAAGGCCAAGAACAAGAAGCGTAGAGTCATAGAGAAAGCGTGCGATGTATAAGTATATACCCCGACATGAGCATACAACTCATTTTTGAACATTGATATTTTGTAATCAAACGGGTTAAACTCAGAAATATTGTTTTGTACTCCTTTTTGAAGGGGAATAGGATGCCTTAATGTAAATGTGTTTGTATAAATGTAATTGTTTATGGGACGACCATTTGAAATGCTTCCGCATAATTGAAGACTTTAAAATGAAATAACATAAATAAAATGTTTTGATAAGATAAATGAAAATGGTCGGAGTAAACCGGGCTCCTGTTCGGATCCGCTATTTGGGTCGGGCTAGGAATTCAGGTCACAACATTTTTGAAAAAGAAGATTTAATAAAACGGTATCGAGCATCCCAAATCTGGTTCGGACTCGCCAACCGGGTCGGATCGAGAAGGTATTACACTGATGTCTGCGGACATCACGACATCACCTGCATAAAGAATGTACTAGGGTAGCAATTTCGGGCTTTTCTAAGTGCGTGATTTTGCATCGCTTTTAGGCCTGGGACCTATATTATAAATAGAAGTTCTTGGGAGTAGTGCAGCCTTCAGTGGCTTTCATCAAGTCTTTGTGCTTTTTTGGGAAAGCTAAACTCATTATATATATTTTCTTTTATTTTTTATTTTTTCTTTAGTTGTTTCTTGATTCAGTTTCTTAGATTATAGTGATTTGAACTGAATTTTTGAGCTTCAGATTCATGTAAATCGGATTTCACTTATGTCCTGAACTTAATAGAAATCTGAACATTCTAGAATTCATCTTTCTTCGCTGATTGCAATCTAAATGAATTTGCTCGATCAACCCAAGGTCATTGCATTCTGAGATCCGTATTCAAAGGCTAAGCTCCCTCTAGGAAGAATGTTTTGTTGAGATTATTGTTTGTATTAGTTAATGTTGTCTTGGGTAAAAAAAGTGGAGTAATTTAATAGGTATTACTCTGCATTGAGCTGTTCCAATATCAATGCTGCACTCGAAGAGCCGTGTCATTATTCGATTTCTGTGAATTCCTCTGAAAGACACTTAGTAGAGCCGAGACTACTTGAGAATAACCCAGTACTAACTCTCAGGCTAAAATTACACTAATATTATTTGAACTAACGTACTTTTGGGATTACTTTGATACACCACTAGTGAAGATCTAACCTCTGCTTTCAAGGCTTCCTCCTAGGTGATAACAAAAGTGTGTGGCCGAGGCATAAGATCCACTTACTGATCTAGCAACTTAATTCTAAGAGGTTTCACCTTAAATGAGAGGAATAACTTCAAACTTGTGTTACCTGAGATTCTAATCAAGGGAAGAGGAAATTCTTGTCTAATTGATGGCTTAGACACCTTTTACTCGGGGAGGGTCGATATCCTCAATCCATGGAGGCAAACAATTTCCAATCCTGAAATGGTCGTTAAGTAATCGAGGCGAAAATAATTGTGATCTAAAGAGAACAAACTTAAAGTAGTCAGTAATCTATTGTCTAGAGATAGAAGTGTGGTAACTGATAGTGAAATGTGTAGAGTTAGAGAACCATTTACACTAGTCTACTATCGGACAATTCCAAGTTTCATATCCATTACTTTATCTCATTTGGGATTCTGTAAAGTGAATGGTCACAAATAATCGTTTTTTCTCTTCCCATGTATTTTAGTCTAGCGAACTCTCTAATCATATATTTTAGAAATTTCATTATTATTATTTTATTCCTTTTACTTAGGAAGATAAATCTATCTGAAATTTTGGAAATTCAATAGTAAGGATCTTTAGTAGTGTGGGTAGTTGACCCAAATTTTCTATAATCAATCCTCGGAATGATATCCGACTTAAAATCCACTTTATTTGTATGACCTGCACCTGCAAAGAACTAGACCATACTAAATTTACAGTATTACATCATATTAGGAAATCATTTTCTTGTCATTTTTCGTACAAAAGTTTTTACATTCCTGCTGAGGATTGAATAGCCTCGTGGTTAGGTTAACTGTTATACTTGCCTACATTAAGAATCAATCAATATCAAGTTTCCAGGGTACCACCATAGGGACTGAAGAGTCCTAGGCAATAGTGGCAGAAATTTGGTATTTAGTAAGGGTCTGATTTTAATAATGCTAATGTTTTTAGCCACCGTCGGACCTAATAGTTCGTGGCAAGGGTGACAAAAATTTGGGTGGTATATAGAAATGTGTTAGTTCGATCAAGTTTTTCGCACAAGCTTGCTCTGGATTTAAATGAAAATAGTGTTTAAAGATTAATATTCTTACCAAAGAGGAAATTGCTAGTTTGGATATTTTTCTTTTTACTTTTATAAAATTTCAAAATAGTTTTTAACTGCTGAAGAATGAATCGCCATCGATCTTTAATGAAAACACATCATAATATATTTCTGTATCTACTGATCTTATTTGATCTTAGTGTGTTTCCATTTTAGGAAATCCTCACATGCATAGAAAACCAGAATCAAAATTGGTACCATTGGACACTGAATTGGAAAGGACACTGAGAAACCTGAAGAAAGTCATATTTGGCCAAGCAGTTGGTTATAAGGCAGTGGCATGCAGATATACAGCACATTACGCTTGAGGACTGGCAAACCTCAAGGGAAAAGAACTATGGAAGATTTTTGGAAACCAGTTATAAGAGATGATTATTCTGCAATCATGCAACCTGCAATTGAAGCAAACAATTTTGAGCTTAAGTCTGCATTAATCACCATGGTCCAATGCACCGATTTACTAGTCAGGTCCTAATGAAGACCCCAATGAGCACATGGGTGATTTCTTAGAATGGCTAACACCGTGGTTTGAATGGGGTGAGACCTGATGTGATTGTTGCAAGGTTCCTTCTCTTTATGATACAACAACAAGTTGGTTTGAATCACTCCCCATGGGATTAAACACTGGGATTTAGCCTAAATAAGATTCATATAGATTTTTTCCCTCATGCTCTCACTTTGAGAGTGAGAGGAGAAATCATTATATTCAAGCAAGGTGAAGATGAAAGTCCTATAATGCCTGAAAAGGTATATAAGATAGCTTCGGCTAAGAGATGTCCAATGCATGGGATCGGGATCGATCACACAGATGGACATTTTCTACCATGCCACATGAACTACACACTAAAGGGACCACATAGATGCACTTTTGTCAGGAGCATTTATGAGAAAAAGTGTTGAAGAGGCAAACCAATTCACATAAGATCTAGCAAAGAGCACCACAAGAGCTCCATCCGAGACTTCATGGAGTAGTAGTAGGTCGAGAGGAAGTGGTGTGATGGTAGCCAACAAAATGTCGCCTACAGGCAAACTCCTGACGCACCGATGAACAAAGCTAAGATGCAGAAAGAAGCAAACCGGTCTCTGGTCCATCTAGTCGAATAGTGGAAGATCAACAAAGAGTTTTCGAATGATGGTATCTGCTCAAGATGGTCCTTATCAAGAGGGAGGAAGTTCACTTTATCAGCTAAGTAACAGAGTTACAACTTTAAGCCCAACATAAATCTTCCATCCCTTTACTACGTAAAACCATGAGAAGCTCATGGACCTCGCAAAGACATGACGTAGACTCATGCACTATCAATAGTAGCATGGTCAACATGGTTTCCAAGGACAATAGTAGGATAATAGCTAAAGGGTTGAGAATCAGGGCCAAAGAAGGGCCTAGTCTTTTGAAGAACAGATGATAAGCTTTATGGGAGAAAACAAAAGATTGCTAAATATACATGAACAAAAGTTTGCTGAGCTGGGGCAAGACCTGCAACACAATCGTGTTTCAGTTAACACAAATGCCTCTCCTCAAAAATCAAGATTCACAAGTAGGGCATTTATCTAGCAATACGTAACTACCAAAGGATGCCTTTCCAAGGATACTAAGAAAACTTAAAGATCAGATTGGCAGTTGACTCCCAGAGTGGTAGGAACTCCAAAGAAAGAGAAAATGAGTTAAGAAGACTGAGAAGAAAAACATACAAAATTGAGAAGAAATAAAGCAAGACAGCCGGCTACTGAGGAACAGAGAACAGTAAAGGTGCAGCACAAGCAGCCAGTTTAAGGGGGCGATCTCAGAAATAAAGAAGAGGTTCAAGCTTACAAGCCTCTAATCCCATTCCCTTAGAGGCTGCAGAAAGCTAAGTTAGAAGAGCAATTCTCTAAATTCTTGAACACGTTCAAGAAAATAGATATTAACATCCCTTTTTCAAAGGCACTGACTTAAATGCCTCACTATGCTAAATTCATTTGATGATATACCGAGCGTAAAAGGAAAATTTGGTAAAGAAGAAGGAGCCTAACAAAGAACCCGTAGGGGCGCTTATCTCGTGAGGACTTTTACTAGTGAAAATGCAGGATCCAGTCAGCTTCACTATTCCTTGCACCATAGGAAATTATGAAATGGGAAAGAGACAGATTCTCGAGCCACATCAACTTGATGCCCTTATCTCGTAGCGTCAAAAGACAAGTTCGGGAGCTTTACTCCCACCCACGACTTCATAGATGGTAGACAGAACCTTAGCTCAGCCTAAGGGTATTCTTGAGGATGTGCTTATCAAAGTGGGAAAGTTCATTTTTCCAATGGACTTTGTGGTGATTGATATTGAAGAAGACAAACAAGTCCCACTGCTGCTAGAAGACCTTTCTCACATGTGTGTAGCCTTTATAGATGTAAAGAAATGAGAGCTTACTCTAAGGGTTTGAGATGAGGCAAAGTACTCAATCCCAATCAAAGTTTGAAACAAATTGTAATTCGAGCACATCGACAGATTATAGAAACAAAAGTTCTACTGCTCCGAATCGATAAACACTATAAGATCGAGTTCAATGAATGACAATGAGACAAATTTCCAAAGATCTCAGTATCTTGATGCTGTGAATTTCGAACTCCAATTTTGAATTAACAGAGGCAATACTCGGGCCTTAATGAAAGGAAGCATTTAAAATCAAGTAGTTATGAAGGAAGGTTTCGTATAAACACAAGCTTAGAGGGTTTAATTCTAAATGAATTGTCTCGAACATTTGAAGTATTCCTTTTCTCGGTTGAAAATCTAAACCAAGAATTATATATTAGTTGACCTGACAGAGCACAGAATTAAACCGTTGAAAATTCTCAAGAAGTATAAAGGAAACCATTTCGTCTATGGATGATTTAAAGGAATAAGTCCTTTCCATATGTATGCATAAAATATTTCCCGAGGAAATGCGAAGACTTCAATAAAACATTAGAGGAGGCTGAATCCAGTTATGAAAGAAGTTGTCAGAAAAGATGTACTGAAATGGCTAAATGCTGGCTTTATTTATGCAATATCATATATCCCTTGGATTAGCCCAGCTCTTGTGGTTCCTAAGAAGAGTGGATTCACTGTTATCAGAAATGGGAAGAATGAATTAATTCCAACAAGAACTATGACAGATGGAGGCGTGTGGCTGCACTGGCTTAAAATTTAGTCATTGCTACAAGAAAGGATCATTATCCTCTACCTTCATTGATTTAAATGTTGACAGTTATGACACCCCCATTTATGTTTTCTTAATGGGTATTTAGGTTATAATCAAATCGCCATAGCCCCTGAGGACTAAGAGAAAACTACTTTTACATGTCCATAGCGACACCTCGCTTTTGTAAGGATGCCATTTAGATATGTAATGCTCTTGCCACCTTCCAAAGGTGTATGATGTTCATATTCTCCGATTTGTAGAAGAGGCTATAGAATTTTTATGGATGAATTTCTGTATGGATCCAGCTTTTGAGTACTGGGCCCTTTAAAAATCTAGAGACCCACTATAGAGGTACTAAGACAAGAATTTAGCTCGAATTTGAAAATGTCATTTCATGGTAATTGTATTGAATTGTTCCTAGACACAAAATTTCGATAGTTGGCTGAAGTTGACCAAGCTATGGTTTCTATAATCGAACACTACGCTACCTACACCACAACTGGAAGTTTGTATATGTCATTTTACAGATTTATTTGCAACCCTTAAAACATTCTACCTGCTATGATCACATAGAAGGATAATCTGACTCAACTGACAAACTCCTGCTTATCTGTGCATTTAAAGAAATAAAATCTAGATTGTTATGTTCCATCATGGCAACACTATGACTGGAACAAAGTATTTGAATCATGTGTGAAGCCGTGATTATGCAATGGGAGCAGCTTGGGACAAAGAACGTAGAAAATTTTCAAGGTTTTCATATACTATGCCCTCGCAAACCTTCAATGAGGCACTAGAGAACTACTCTACCATAGAGAATGAGATGCTGGCAATGGTTTTTGCTTGCGAAAAAGTTAGACCATATATATTGGGGTCCTATGTCATCATACACACTAATCATGCAGCAATTACATATCTAATGGCAAAGAAAGATGCTAAACCAAGACTAATCAGGTGGGTACTATTACTGCAAGAATTTGATCTAGAAATAACGGACAAGAAGGGGAGTGACAATGTGATAACTGATCACTTGTCAAGAATGGAAAAGCCTATTGAAGAGGAAAGAGGGACAAAAATTGAAGAAAATTTCCTTGATGAACAGCCTTTTTCAAGAGCTAGTTCAAACACCATGGTATCAGATATTGTAAATTTTTTGCCTTTGTGGGAATTATGCCACCACTCACTACCAAATAGAAAAGAAAGTTGAGAACCTGATGCTAGGCTTTATATATGGATGACCCATTTCTTTTAGAAGATGAGCATATCGATTATTAGAAGATAAAAATTAAAATAGAACAAGCTGGAATTGTGGGATAAATGTCAATATCTTCATCACCATATGGAGGTGACAATTTTGTAGAGATAGAACAACCTAAAAATTCTTCAATCTGCTTCTCTTATTGGCCAACTTTATTTAGAGGCTATTATGAATAGGTCAAATATTGTGACAGATGTTAGAGAATGAGCAACATCAATAGAAGAAATGAGATGCCTCTGCAAGAAATGAGATGCCTCTACAAGGAATTATGGTGGTTTAGGTTTTTTATGTATGGGGGATAGTTCATGGGGCCTTTCCCACCTTCATTTGGAAACTTATACATTCCCCTAGCCGTGTATTATGTATCCAAATGGGTGGAAGTCATAACTTCCCCTAGAAATGATGGCAATACAGTTGTGGGGTTTATTCAAACAAACATCTTGAACGCAAATTTGGAGCCCCTAGAACTATTATAAGTGATGAGGGAAGCCATTTTTCAAACAAGCTGTTTGCAAAACTTATGAGCAGGTATGAAGTCAGACATGTTATGTGTTTGGCTTATCACCCTCAGTCAAATGAGCAAGCTGAGATATCTAATAGAGAAATAAAGAATATTCTTGAAAAGACAGTCAATGCTAGCAGAAAAGATTGGTCATCAAAGTCGAAGATGCATCAGGGCTTATAGAACTCGCTATCAATCCTCCTTTATTGGAATGTCCCCATACGTATTTGACCCACCTATGGAAAGCATTGTCATCTACCTTGAACTTGAGTATAAAGCAATGTGGGCAATAAAAGCTAAACTTTGATTTTTGTTGTAAAGAAAGAGACTTCTCCAATTGAATGAACTGGAAGAACTGAGAAATTAAACCTATGATAATGCTAGAATCTACAAAGATAAGACAAAAAAGCAGAATGATCAGAAGATTCTGAGAAAAGAGTTTAGAGTAAGAGAGCTTATCCTGACTGCATACCCCAAAGTTAAAACTTTTTTCTAAGAAAACTCAAATCAAGGTGGAGGGTCCATATACAAGAGCTTTCTGCGCTACTCCACTTGGAGCAATAACACTAAAAACCAATTCTGGAGATGAGTTTAAAGTGAATGGTCAGAGACTGAAAAACTACTTAGGAGGAAGATCGAATGAGGAAGAGTCCTAGATTTGAAGAGATGGATAGAATTGCTGAAATGAGAAAACACTGCAGCAAATGTCTACCTAAGACATAAAACATGAGCAGCTAACCCAAGCAATTTTTTTTTATTATTCATAGTTAACTTGATTTTGTTAAAATTTTGTGTGTTTAAATAGTGTAGAAGTAGTTTAGTTTTGTTAGAAATTATTTACCATTTATTTAATTACAATCTTCTGAACTAGGATGAAAAAGCTACAAGGATATATGAAGGTCTATTTTAAAACATCTCCAACCAGAATGAATTATGCAGAGTTTGCTACAAAGGGGAGTTTACTTCTAACTCTTATTCTTTAGAATTGATGCATGACTAAGTTTGGGGGAGTTTGATTTATCCGAGTTAGAAAATCGCCTAGTAGCTTGATTGTCCTTTGTTGAATAGTTGTGTGGAAATTTCTACAATACCATGAATCAAAGGCTTAATTGATTGAATTAAAATCTAAGTGTTACTGCTCATACTTTGAATCTCGAGGTTCTTCAACATCTCTGTGACTTATATTCAAGCATGAATTAGGAATTCAGAAAGCAAAGTGGTGGCCAGGTACAAATTTTCTTCATGCTACAACTTCGACTTCAATGTCGCGACATCAACAAAGAATGTCGTGGATACCAGCTTTCGTAAGTTTCTAATGCCGCGACATTATCGCTGACATACTGCTCAAATGTCGCTGACATCAAATTTCAAATGTCGTGACATTGCAAATATACAAGAGCACAATGAGTCAATGTCGCAACATTGCAGAGATACAAGAGCAACACCAAGACTGACCTTGAAGCAATGTCGCGACATCAAGGCAATGTCGCAACATTACAATTTCAATGTCGCGACATCCAGTAAAGCCAATTAGAAAATCTGAACAATGTCGCGACATCACCACGACATAGTTTGCGGATATCAAGTCAATGTCGCGACATCGTAAATAAATGTTGTGGAAATTGTAATGAGACATTTAGGTAGTCGTCGATGTCGCGACACCATATCATCAATGTCGCGGCATCTCAGTTAGGGCAAACCACCTATAAAAGGAATACTTTGAAAAAATTTCATTATCACATCAAATTTCTCAAGCTTTCAAACCCTAACCTCCTTAAAATCTCACAAAAAATCCAAACCATGTCAAATCCGAACTCTCCAAACCTTGACAAAGTTATAAGAAATGTAGTGGAGGAGATTTTACAAAAATAGGCTTCTAGGCCGAATTGAAATGTAACAATGGAAATAAAATAAAACAACAATAAGCTACGTAGGAGGAAATGCGTAAAGAAATGAACCAGACCATTTCCAGGATACTAAAGGTTAGTTTATCCGAAAAATAGGAGTAGCAGTGAAGGCAAAGAGTTGAGGAAATGAATGCAGTTTGGGTAAACTTGAGCCTAAAATATCCAAAGGCTTATCTAACAAGCACCCTACCCATACATTGCATGCTCAAAAGACCTATTTGATTCTTAAAAGTGTGTTATGTCTACATTGCTGGAGAATAATATGACCAACAAGCTCTATGAGACTTAAATTACTCTAAAAAGAATGTCACTCAAGAAGTAACTCTTATAAAGCTACCTAATCTGCAAATCAGTTATAAAGGGAAGACCAACACTCACTTACATAGCCAAAAACTGTATCTGTTTATTAACTATGAATTACATGTTGTATTATATGATTTAAATTGAAATTTTTTAGGATTCTGAAAATGAAGCTTAACTAGAGTTGATGTCACAACTGAAATACTACTAAGGCCTAAACCGATCCGTTTAAAAACGAAGTTAACTGAAAATGACCTCAAAATTGATTTTTACGTTCGAGGACAAACAACATCCTTTTCTTTGTTGAGGAAAAGCAAACTTTAAGTCTGGGGAGTTTTACTAGTCTAAAACTCATATATTTTTAAGTCCATTTTTCTAGTATATATTTCAAGGTTAAGTTTAGTTTAATGCAGAATTCTAGCTTCACCCAAATTTCTGTTTCGCATAAACTTAAAGAAAATAAGTAGAATTCAAAGATAAAAGGAGCAAAAACTACATAAAAAGGAGCAGAAATCAAGATAAGCAAAGGTGTGGCCAATGTCGCAACATCGCTTCACTAGGTGCTCAAAGTGTTCTGTAACATTATGTGAGAAAGTCTTGAACTATGGCTATGTCGCGAACATTATTAAAGGTGGAAAGAAAGATACAACAATGCCGCGACATCATAAAACAATCCTAGCGGGGGCCAAATTATGGCAACCATCCAATGTCGCGACATCACAACAACATGGCTATGACATTGCTTGCAGTGGAAAAGACTGGATCATTTGAATGTCGCGACATCGGATCAGAAATGTTATGACATTAGCCAAAGCTTGAACACTGAGACCTCAACTGTAACATCCCAAAAATAGTCTTTTCGTTTTATTATTTTACTTTATAACATTTTCTGCTATTATAAATTTTATTTTATTGGTTTTAGTGATAAAATAGAGGTTTTTAAAGTGAGAATTCGCATAGTGGATTAGTGCACCCCAAATTTAACTCCTAGTTTAATGATATGTTTAGGGTATAACATGTTAAATTTGAATTCTTAATTTAAATGTGCTATGAAAAATTAATAATAATAATTGTCAAATGAGGACCCAAAGGTCATAAATGAAGAAGAGTATATGCCAAAGTAGAAATGTGATAAGTTACTAGCAAATGAAATAGAAATGAAGGATTTTAATGTAAAAATGGGAAATTAAGTAAAATGCCTTTTACCAAATACTTACTTTCAGACATTTAGTGCATGAGATAAGACCAAATCTTATCTTGTACAAGAACACTTTTGGTTTTGGGAGAGCTTTTATACATGGTACTTGTGGGGGATGAAGCTCAAATTTGGTTTGATTTACTCCATTTTGTTCAAGGTTCTATGTGATCAAGAAAGGAAAGAAGAAGGAAGAAGAGAAAGCTAGTGAAGATCAAGAAGATCAAGGTTAGAAACCCTCCTAACTCCCTCTTTGATTGTGTTTGGGTTTGGTAAAACCCTACTTTTGTATATATATATGTTTGAGTTAGAGTTCAAGCAGTCTTTTTGCTTTGATTAGGATTGGTTTTGAGGAATTTTTGTATAAAGGAAATGTTGGGGTTTTAGAGATGTCGGCTGTGTGCCTTCAAAACCCATGTTTTTGTTTTGGCCATTACTAGTCCAAATTGAGTGATTCAAAATTCCGGGTAAACTAGACTTCTAGTATAACAAATTTCCTTGAAATAAGTGTATTCAAATTTGGACCCCGTTTGACTTAGAAATACGTTAAAGTGAAGCTTGTTGTTAAATTCTCAAGTTATGGTTAAGTACAATTTCGTGTTTTGGTACGCTTGATATTTAGCCATAAGTTGAGTTTCACTATCCAAATTGAGTGATTCAAATTTCTAAACTAGACTTTCTAGGAAAACAAATTTCCTTGAAATAGTTTTATTCAAATTTGACCCTATTGTACTCCAAAATTGCCTAAGGGGTTTCGCTTTATAGGGAATTATGATCCCTGGCTTTGAAAACATAGCAGTCCCGCTGTTTAGAACATATCTGAAGCCTTGGTGCTCTGAATCGATGATTCACCCTGAATAAAGAGATTTATAGAGAACAATGGATCTGAAGGAAGTTGGGTAAAATATGGCCTATTTGTTCTTAAAATTTTACAAGAAGGATGGGTAGAAACAACCCACTAAAAACACCAGCATGCACTGCATTGATATTTTTCTCGTCGTGATGGATTAGAGGTCAGATGAGGAAACCCGAGTAAGATCGGCATTCCAAGCGATGAGTCAAGGAGAGACAACTTTTTTGGCTTGTTCTTCATTTTTCTTATTGCTTGTATCGATTTGTAAAAAACAGTAAATGATTTAAGATGGAAAATCAGAGGTGCTTTGTTTTTAACCATAAACAAATTAGTCTTTGGGCGGTCGGGAAATTGATCAAAATTACGAAAAATCAGCATGAGCGCTTCAAATGTGTTTATCGGGGCATGTGATATACAATATTGTAATTTACTATGACTCACATACGCCCTTAAGAGAATGTTATCCATCATACTTGAGTAAGGGATAAACCGCATAACAATAAGGGTCAATGTAGCAAGATCGCGAACTTAAAATGATTTATAGTGGTACACGACCGCAGTCTAACTGACAAGATCGGTAGTGTACACAAATGAATTTGTAATAACTACCAACACCAATGGATCAGATCAGTTAATTTTTTTACTAGCCTGTACTCAGGAGACCGTGTCGGGTGATTCGTTATCCTATGCAATGTAAAGTCATAGTTAAATTCGCTTAAGGGTAAACTACAAGTAAAATGTGTAAATGCATAATGAGTTTTGAATGAAAAATTATTATATATATATATATATATTTACATATATTGTTTATTGTATCAATTATTGAAATGTCAAAATATTGTTTTAAAAGATACATATTTTGTGTTTGATATGAGGATAGAAATGCATAGAAACTTCACTATGCATACGTTACATAAGTATTTATCACGCGTAGGTATCGATTGAATAGGGGCAAGATCAAGGACCGTAGGGCCCGGAGTCATCGTCGAATCATGCGGAGTATAAGTAAATGCTCCGTCTCATGCATACATTTCATTTCAAAGAAAAAAAAAATCATGTAATTGTTTTGCATTGCAAACAAATATGTATAACTCTTCACGGGAAGAGTATATTTTGACTTACGCTTAGACATGAACTGGCAATGTTTTGTAAATGATTTAAAAAAAGGCAAGAAATGTTGTCTTCAGAGTATATGTGGGAATTGGCAAATGATGGGCTCTCTACCATGATTGATGTATATTTTTATATATATTATGCGATATAATGAGATCATATTTTCATACATACATAAATATTATTTTTAAATGGATATTTAAATATCCCATCGAAAAGAAGTATATGAAATGTGTTTTTATAGATAAATGGATTGAAGGTTCGCCCTGTCCGGCCCAACCGTCGGGTCGGTCTGGCCGGGGCGGATAAACATCCAATGTCGCGACATCGGATAAGTAATGTCGCGACATTCAATCAAAGCAGCCTTAGTGATGAGATAAGTCAAATTCCATGACACAGAATAAATGTCGCGACATCACACAAAAATATTGGCAAAGGACTTTAGAGCAACAAAATTCAATGTCGCGACATTAGAAGTAAAAATGTAAGAGCAAAAGCATTAAAGCTTGCGTCGCGATATCGACCAAGATCACAACATCTGATCGCAATGTCGCGACATTGTGATCGAAGCGCCTAGATGATGAATCACCCAATGTCACAACATCACAATAGTGTCGCAACATAAGCCCAAGGTGATCACACGAACTTAACTAATCAATGTCAAGAACATTAGATCGCGAATGTCGCGACATCAGTTCAAGAAAATATGCGCGCGTGAGTATTATGCTGCGTCACGACATTAGAAATGGCTTAAACAAGAGGAGCGTAAGAAAGAATGTCGCGATATCAAAAGATGACTTATAGCAAATGTCGCCACATCGTAGCTAGTATGTGCCGCAGCGGCATCGCCAACTATGTCAAGAACATCACAAAGAATGTCAAAACATCATCTGAATGTTGCAACACAAGAAAGGCACTGTCGCGATATCGACATTAAAATACAACACTATATCTCTATGTCGCAACATCATCACGACATGGACTTATCACTGGAAACTGAGAATTGCCCAACAGATTGTCAATGTCATGACACCACCGCAACCCAATGCATATCGACAACTCCTAATTGTCGCGACATCATCACGACATCACCTGCATTAAAGAAATAGCCTAGGGCATCACTATGGGCTTTTCGCGTATGATTTTCGCCTCTTTAGGCTCAAGACCTCGAGCATATAAATAGAAGCTCGGGGAGAAAAGCAACTCGAGCAAATTTTCATAAGGTCTTTGTGCTTTTTTCGGGAAGTCGATATCTCATCAGATATATTTTTCTTTTATTTTTTACTTTTCTTCGCTTGTTTGGGATTTAGTTTCTATTTAGATTATAGTGATCTGGAACTGGAATTTTGAGTTGGTATTAATGTAAATCAGATTTCACTTATGTCCGAACTTGGAATGAAATCCGAATATTCTGAATTCATCTTTCTTAATTTTGATTGCAATTCAAATGAATTTGTTTGATCAACTAGTCATTATGATTTGCAATCTAGATTTGAAAGGCTAAGCTCCCTCTGGGAAGAATGTTTTGTTAGGATTATTGTTTGTATTAATTAATGTTGTCTTGGGTAAGAACATTGGAGTGATTTAACTAGTATTACTCCTATTACTGAGTTGTTCTCGGCACGTTGTTTAACTGCAAAGAGCTGCGGTTATTATTCTTATTTCCAGTAATCCTCTAAGTGACACAAAGCTGAGACTAATTCGAGAATAATGAGCACTAACTTGTGGGTAAAATTAATTTAAATTATTTGGAACTAATAATTTGTGGGATTACTTGATACATCAATTAGTGAAGATCTAACCTCGCTTTCAAGGCTCTCCCGTGATAATAAGTGTGTGTCACAGGCATAACCACTTAACATCAGAACTTAATTTAAGAGGTTTACCAAATGAGGAATAACTTCAACCTCGCTAGCTGAGAGATTCTAATCAAGGAAGAGGAAATTCTGTCTAATTGATGGCTTAGGATACTCATTTTGGAGAGGGCTTGACATATCTTTGTTCATGGGGGCAACACTAAATCCCAAGAAATGTCAGGAAGCAAGGAGAAAGGAAAAATAGTCAGATCTTAAAAGAAGAACAAATCCTACAAGTAGCTTTTCAGACCCATTGTCTAGAGATAGAAGTGTGGTAATCTGGATAGTGAAATGTGTAGAGTTAGGAGAAATCCATTTCTAAACTAGTCTACTCTTGGACAATTCCAAGTTTCATATCCATTACTTTATCTTATTTGGGACTTGCAAAGAGATGGTCACAACACTGTTTTTCTTCCCATGTATTTAAGTCTAGTGAACTCTTTAATAATGTATTTTAGAGATTTCATTATTATTTTTTTGATTCCTTTTTACTTAGGAAGATAAATCTATCCTGGAAATTCAAATAGTAAGGATCTTTAGTAGTGAGGGTTGTTAATCTTTAAAATTTTCTAATTAATCCTCGTGGGAATGATATTTAGACTTAAAAATCCACTTTATTATTTGCATGACCTATGCACTTGCAGAAAACTAGACCAATACTGAACTTACAGTATTACATCATATTAGAAGTCATTTCCTAGGAGACCCCTGATAAAGTAAAATGATAGACACGTCATAAACTGGGAATTTCAGATCCTGATGACGACGACATACCGCTGAGTCTGGCTCTCAAATCTAAGTACATAACATCTCACAAATTCCTAAGGTTGGAATTGCACGTATTTCAAGGACAAACGACTACGACGAGAGGGTGACACGTGGCATGAAGATGCATTCCACGTGGCACCTAAGGAGAGAGGACACTTGGCACTGGGTGAAGCCAAGTGTCACACTCTATCTTGCATGAGATGATAGTGGTGGGAAAGTGGGCATGAATGACATGTGGGATGCTATGTGTCATGAGGAGAGAAAGAAGAGGTGTTCTACGCCTAGATAAGTATTCTCCACCTAAAGCAATTTGTTCTGTAGAAAGAGAAGAGAAAAAGGGAAAAAGAAAAGAGAAAAAGAAAAAGAAAAGAAAGAAGAAAGACAACGGAAAGGAAAGAGAACTAAAGCAGCTTGATTACAAACAGGAGCGGTGTTAGTGAACGGATTCGTATTTCGAGAGGTAGGGGCTTTCCTACTATGGTTAGTTCTTTGTTTAAGAGCCATGAAATGGCCGCGACGGTTAGCCCGAAGAAGGGTTGTTTAAAGAATAATTTCGAGAAATTATTGGTTGGACCGGCTTCGGTTCGTGTTTTTCGTAATCGCAGCTCGAACCGATTATCGTACTACAGTTTGGGATTCGAAAGCAAGATGATTTTGCTGTGTACTATGGCGTTGTTTTCTTGAGTTCGGGAGTATCGAGATCCGAAGCGGCATAAGTATCGCTGTCAACATTCGTATTAGGTGAGAAAAACGATGTTAATATATATGCATGCTTGTTATATATTAACGTGATGCTTCGTGAAGTATTGTATTATGAGTGTTGCATGTAGTTCCCATCATGCATGTAACATGAGATATTATGCAGTGACATTATCATTGCATGTGCACGGGGTCATCGCGTGAGTCGGGTGTGAGTGCATGAATAAAATGGGTATTCAGAGGGTTGTTCAATAACAGTGATTCGGAGGGTTGTCCAATAAATTATATCGGAGGATTATCCATATAAAATATCAATCGTCGGAGTCGGCCCAATTGATATATATCGAAGGGTTGTCCACAAAATAAGTTATCGGAGTCGGTCCACTATTTATATTCCGCGAGTGGCTGTCACTAAAAACAAATACCTTTGCTTGGAATGGTTTTCATACATGGAAAATTGCATGCGAGAGTCAAGGAGGACATGACATAAACATTCATATAGAGATATGCATATTTTATATGAATGTGTGTGAATGATTTTATGGATTATGCCATTGCATGTGTGCACTTAGGTGGGAGTAGCTCTTGTAGGAGACTTTCATCGGCATAGCTCACCCCGCTGTGGGAAAAATATTTTCTGTGTACTCCTGAGGTACACCAAGAGAAGGCACTTCATGAGGTCTTAGTTGAGAGGAAGATCTAAGATGGCTTATTGTGTTTTTTGTAAAATTTCTGGGTAGAAAACCCAATTTTTGTTTTAAAACTGAACTGTTGTTAAAGTTTTGTACATGTGATGTAAATAAATTGTAATTAAACTAAGATTATATGTTTAATACAATTTGGTAAGGATGTGTCTTGTCTTCGAGGATGTTTGGTTATAGCTCGAATCATAGGAAGTCGCTTTATTTCGATCCTATGTATTAGCTAAAATTTATGACTGATTTTTGTTTATAAATTAAAGGAATTTGGTCCTGTTTCCTTCTGGGTATATTGTATCCCATCAAGAGCTTGATGGTGGCTCGAACTACTTAAATCGGACCCTGCGCCTCCTGTTATGGCCTTTTACTCGGCGGCCCAGAGGATGAGCCGGCCTGAGCCTCATCCGCCGAACCGACCCTTGGTCAGAGCTGAGCCTTCCGCATGAGCTGACCTTTGTGCGCAGCTCGACCTCTCTTGGTTAGAGGTGAGCCTCCGCATGAGCCAACCTCTTGTGCAGAGTCAGCCGACCTTCGCCGAAATGGCCTTCCCGCACGAGCCGACCTCTCGTGCAGAGTCGTGAGTCGACTCTGGTCGTACGTGCCTCCACATGAGCCGACCTCTTGAGCAAGGCCGAGCCTTCCCGCATGAGCCGACCTTGGGCAAAGGCTGAGCTCTCCCCGCATGAGCCGACCTCTCGGGGCAGCGTTGAGATCTTCGCATGAGTCAAATTCTTTCAAGGCGAGCCGGTAGCCTGCGATGAGCCGCTCTCTTTGCGAGCCGAAGCTTCCCGCCGAGCTTCACAGGGAATGAGCCGGTGGAGGCTGAGCTGACTTCCGGGGCCGTTTTGTCGAGTTCAAGAGTTGAATGAGCTCGGTCAGTACTAACCGGACGACCATAACTTTCGCTCAAGTCCGCTTTCAGCGCGCTTCGACTCTGGCGGAAAGCCTCAGTCTGTGAATTCAACCAATGCCTGGATGGATTGGTGCTCACATAGTTTCGAAATGACTGTCAGACCAAGTGCACTAATTACTAGAATTCGAATGAGAGGACCGGGCTATGTCATTGCTTAATACCGAAAGGACACGTAACATGTGAAATGAGGCTATTATATAGCTTGTTGAAGGTTACCCGTGGAAAAAAAAGAAAACCCTTTATTTGGGGTGTCAGCGCCTGGTATCGAGCCTAGGTTTATAAATACCTAGTGTTGGAACGCTGATACTAACAAGAATAGCTAAGTATCGTGGAAAATTCCAGTACACCGGCCATTGGGGCTAAATGGGCATTGGTTTGCATCATGCATCCATTGTGCATTCCCGATAATTGTTGCATGATATTATGCTATATATTATGTGAATTATATGCTTGGTGAATAGTATATAGGAAGTATTGAACACTAGGGTGAGAAGTTAACCTTAGGGGTTCGGAAAAATAACTAAATAAATAAATAAATTGCTAGTGATAAGCGGAAGGAGGGTTAGCCTTCTTCGAGCTCGGGAAAGAAGCAAAGGACTTCTGTCCCACGAGGGTTTTCAATGCAGGGCCGTGGCTGTACAAAGCCAGATCCGGGCTCTAGCCACAGACCGATGACATGTTATCAATACATCATCCTGACATGTGAGACGGGATTGCCCATAGAGGCAAGGATCCCAGAGTCATGGGACACTCCTTGGCCCCGCCATCGCAGGGACACACTCAAACACAAAGATGTTCCTTCTACCCTAGCATGGGCCAGGGAACAAAATTATCAGTCCCACGCAGCGACACGGCACCGTTGTTTTGCGATAGCCAAAGAGGCCGTGAGCATGGGTCGAGGTCGGGAGGGCAAGGACCACAGTCGGACTTCGGGACCAGGATGGTTTACACTGTTACACCACAGACGGAGCCCACAGATCCGTCGGTTATACAGGGTATGTTTCTACTCTCGCGCCTATGGGCAAGAGTATTGTTTGATTCTGGTGCATCTCATTCATTTATCACGCATCTGTGTGAATGTGATTTGGGCTTAAAGGTCAACTCTGAAATATGTTTGCATGTGAGTTCTCCCTAGGAATTAGGGTGAGGATTGATCGATATGTCGGATTCAGAGTTAGAGATCTCTGAGACTTACCACGGATCTTCGAAATATGGACATATCGGACTTTGATGTCATTCTTGGCATGGATTACCGATCGCATTGACCGGTCGCTATCGACAGGATTGTAGGAGGGTTACCGCCACACACAGATGCAGACTTTATTTCCTTCGTGGGGATAAGCATGATGCTTTACCGGACCGTATGACTCTAGGTGGCACAAATGCTAATAGGTTGGCTAGTAAGCTACCTAGAGGACGAGGCAAAGATTGTGGTTTGAGTCTACTGGTATGTGAGTTTGAGGATGTTTTTCGCATTTGAAGCTATCGGATTACCTCCCCAGAGGGATGTAGACTTTGTCATTGAACTACACCCTGGTACATCGCCCATTTCTATGACACCGCATAGGATGGCGCCAGTTGAGTTGCAGGAACTCAAGATCCGTGATACAGGTGGATTATCGACAAGGGTTTCATTGGGGACCAGCACTTCACTCGCGCCCGCCGCTTTTGCTAAGAAACAGGATAAGACCCTTCGACTATGCATCGATCAATGACGCTGGAATTGTGGTGACGATCAAGAATCGTATCCTTTACCGAGACGATGATTTATTCGATGAATCGAGAGGGGCGCGGTGTATTCTAAGATGTGTTCTCGCACCGCGCACCACGCTGAGAAAGTTAGTGAGACAGATATCCTAATACAAATAGCTCGTAATCGGTACGGCATTTCAGTTCACGTAAAGGATGCCTCGATCGACGCACGCACCGCCAGCATTCATGGATTCCATGCATAGGGTCTTCCACCCTACTTAGACTGCTTGTAGTTTTCAGGACGAGTATCTTGATTCACTGAGATTTAGATGATCATGAGGATCACTGGTGGTCGCTCTCTAGACTCGAGACCATCACTGTATGCCAAATTCAAGAAGTGTGAATTTTGGCCATCGAGGAGATTTCGACATGTCAAGTGCTCGCTTCAGTGTCGCTAATTTCGGAAGGCCGAGGTTGCTGCGAGTCGGAGAGACGGCCCGGCCGGCATACTAATTTCTCGGATCGGATGGATATTATAGAGGTTCATCGAGGATTTCTCCCGGCTAGCAGCACCATGACCAAGGTCGACCCTATGAGGTCAGCTTGGAGGGAATGACTCGTGTGAGAGGGCATTCCAGAATTGAAACGGAGGCTTACTAACTCTATTCGCAGTCCCGAAAGGGGACAAGAGTATCAAGCAGACCGTGGATGCTTCAAAGGACGGACTGGGATGTGTTTTGATGCAGTCCGGGAGGGTAGTGGCTTATGGTTCTCGACAGTTGAAGAATCACGAGCAGAATTACCCTACACATGACATGGAGTTGGCGGCCATTGTCTTCGCCTTGAAGATTTGGCGCCACTACTTATACGGCGAGGAGTACTCATACCACAAAAGTCTCAAGAGCATTCACGCTGGGACCTCAACAAGAGGCAACGTTGCATGGATGGAGTTCCAGAGGATTACGACTTCACTTTTCATTACCATCCTCGGTAAGGCAAATGGTGGTCGATGCACTCGCCTAAGTCACGGGAGCATCGCTAGTATAGCTTCCCCGAGTGGCTGATGCTCGAGACTGCGACGCTTTGGCCTAAAATACAAATGAGCATGCTCGTGGCACGCTAGAGCCGAGTAGCTATACCATCTCTGCTGGAATGTAGTGATCGAAGTCCCGTAAGGTGATGCGGAGATAGTGTCCATCAGTGGACCGCAATGTACCAGCACATGTGACGGTGGGTTGGACCATCCACGCAGATGGTAGTCTTCTTTGTGAGAGGACGGTAGTGGTTCCCACGACCGACGGAGAGAGAGATCCTCGGGAGTTCCATTGCTCTATTTCAAGAAGTATAGGTGGCACAAGATGTATCGAGATTCGCCGCCGCATTATCGATGGACTTAAGAGACATCGTCGGGGATTTTGTTCGACGGTGTCTCACATGTCAGCAAGTAAAGGCCGAGCACTAGAGGCCTATTGGGCTACTCCAGCCATTGAAGGTAGCAGAGTGGAAGTGAGAGCATGTCACGATGGACTTTGTGACTCACTTACCACGAACATCGCTTAGACATGATGCGGTGTGGGTCATAATGACCGCCACTAAGCCTAAGACATTTCCTAGCCGTATGATGACCCTTAAGACCGGAGGAATTCACAGTCAGATATACGAGAGATTGTTAGGTTACATGGAGTACCAATATCCATCATATCGGACAGAGATCCCGTGTTCACAACACACTTTCGAAGAGTTTCCAAGGCCACGGGGACACATTGATGATGAGCACCGCTTCATCCACAGATAGATGGTCAATGGAGAGGACTATACAGCCTTAGAGGACATGTCATGAGCATGCAGCCCTAGATTTCAAGGGTAGCTGGGAAGAGCATTTTCCCTTGGTAGAATTCGCCTACAACAACAGTTATCAGGCAAGCATACAGATGGCACCCTATGAGGCCTTATATGGGAGGCCAGCGCGACCTCCGATTTGTCGATCTGAGATGGGAGAGAGAACTCCACCACGGGTCCTCGACTTCTGGATTCGAGACACCACAGAAAGTGGGTCCGACACGGAACGCCTTCTCACGGCTCGAGCCGACAGAAGAGTTATGCCGATAAGCGGCGACGACCTCTAGAGTTTGAGGCGGGTGATCATGTCTTCTTAAAGGTGATGCCTAAAAGATGAGTGGTCAGATTCAGCAAGCGAGGGAAATTATCGTCGAGGTTTATTGGACCCTTTGAGATACTCGAGAGGGTGGGGGCAGTTGCATATCGATTAGCATTACCGCCGAGTTTATCAGGTGTCCATGAGGTATTCCATGTCTCTATGCTTCGAAAGTACACTCCAGATCTAGCTCATGTATGGGACCGCGCAGCTTGTTATCATGCAGATGGACTTCGAGGAGGGACCCGTGGCGTATTATGATGTACCAGAGCGTTTTGAGATGAAAGACTGTGGAGGCTAGTGAAAGTGTTGTGGAAACACAGAGGAGTGGAGGAGGCAACATGGGAACATGAGGACACAATGTGTACCAGATATCCTTTCCTCTGGAGGATCTGAGACGCGGGTTTAGTCATTTGGCATTAAATGACTGTTACATATGCATGTGATTGTATGTGAGACAGCGTAGAATTTCGGACGAAATTTTTAAGGGGGAAGAAATGTGAGACCCCTGATAAAGTAAAAATGATAGACACGTTGCAAACTTGGGAATTTCAGATCTGATGACGACGCTGATTACGCCCGCTGAGTTCGCTCCTCACAAATCTATACATAGTCGACTTCGCCAAATTCTCGAGAAGGTTGGAATCGCATGTATTTCGAGACAAACGACGATTTAAGATGAGAGGGTGACACATGGCATGAAGATGCATTCCATGTGGCACCCGAGGAGAGGGACACTTGGCACTGGGTGGAAGCCAAGTGTCACACTTCTATCTCGCATGAGAGGATAGTGGGAAAGTGGGCATGAATGACATGTGGATGCTATGTGTCATGAGGAGAAAGAAGAGGTGTTCTACACCTAGATAAGTATTCTCCACCTAAAGAAAACTTGTTCGGGGAAAGAGGAGAGAAAAAGGGAAAAGAAAATAGGAGAAGAAAGAGAAAAAGAAAAAGAAAGAAAGAAAAAGACAATGGAAAGGAAAGAGAACCAGCGCCTCGATTAACAAACGTAGGAGCTGCAAGCAGTTGAACGGATCTGGTACTTCGAGAGGTGTGGTTCTCTCCTACTATGGTTAGCCTTGTTTAAGAGCCAAGGAAATGGTCAAAGACTCGCTAGCCCGATTAGTAGGTCGTTTAAAGAATAATTCTTGATAGAAATTATTGTTGTCAGGACCGCTTAGGTTCATTTAGTTTTCGTAACCGCAGCCTGGAACTGAATACATCGTAGTTTGGGACTGGCAAGATGATCTTGAAATGCACATATGTTGTTTTCTCGAAATTGAGATTGAGACGGCTTTTGTGCAAAGGCTGCCGCTTGAATAACATGCAGATTACGGTGGAGAAAATGATGTTAATATATGCATGCTTGTTATATATTAACGTGATGCTTGGTGTGAAGCATATTATGAGTAAGCGTATGTAGTTCTATCAGTATGTAACATGAGATATTATGCTGACATTATTGGCTGCATGCACGGGTCATCGCTATGAGTTCGTGTGAGTGCATGAATAAAATGGTATTCGTAGGGTTGTCCAATAATGCTGATTCGAGGGTCCAACAAATTATATCGAGGATTGTCCATATAAAATATCAATCGTCGAGTCGGCCCAATTGATATATCGGAGGGTTGTCCATAAATAAGTTATCTGAAAGTCGGTCCACTATTTATATCGGAGGAAGTTGTTCACGGTTAAAACAAATACCTTTGTTTGGAAATGGTTTTCTGCTAAGGCAAATTGCATGTATGAGAGAGTCAGTGAGGACTAGGCATGACATAAACATTCATATAGAGATATGCATATTTTATATGAATGTGTGTGAATGATTTTATGGATTATGCCATTGCATGTGCACTTAGGTGGGGAGTAGCTCAGAGGAGACTTTCATCGGGCATACCAATTCTCAAGCAAGGAAAAATATTTTCAGGTATTGGAGGTACACCAAGAGAAGGCACTTATGAGGTCTTAAAGGAGAGGAAGATCTAAGATGGCTTATTGTGTTCTTTTTGTAAACTTTACGGGTAGAAACCCGCTTGCTTTTAAAATCAATCTGTTAAAGTTTTGTACTTGTGATGTAAATAAATTGTAATTAAACTAAGATTATATGTTTAATACAATTTGGTAAGGGCTGTGTCTTGTCTTGAGGGGATGTTTGGTTGCGTCTGAATCATAGGAAGTCGCTTTATTTTGATCCTATGAATTAGCCAAACTTTAAGACTGATTTTGTTGGTAATTAAAGGAATTTACCCTATTTCCTTCGCATATTGTATCCTTAATGGGGCAAGCTTGATGTAGGCCAATCACTAAATCGGACCCCGCTGCACCCTGCCATGGCCTTTACCCGTACAGGTCCCAGAGGATGAGCCGTGGCGAGCCTCATCCGGCCGAACCGACCACTCTTGGATGTAGTTGAAGCCTCTGCATGAGTTGACTCTTGTAAGAGTTGAGCGACTTCTTGGTTAGAGGTGATTTCCCGCATGAGCCGATCTTCTTGTGCGTGAGCTGCGCCGATCTTTGGTCGAGCCGAGCTCTTCTCGCATGAGCCGACCTCTCTGTGCCAGCTGACCTCGTCGGCGAAGCCTCGCATGAGCGACCTCGTGCGCAGCCGAGCCGCCTTGGTCAGGAGCTGAGCTCTCCTGCATGAGTTGACCTCTTTATGCAGCCGAGCTGATCTCTTCGGGTCGAGCCGAGCCTCCGCATGAGCCGACCTCTTTCGAGCAGCGGCCGAGCCTCCCCGCATGAGCCGACCCCCTGAAAAAGGCCGATCTCCCGCATGAGCCGACTTTGGGCAAAGGCCGAGATCTCTACGAGCTGACTCTCGGGGCGCAGCCGAGCCTCCCGCATGAGCCGGCTCATGATAGCCGAGCTCTTCCTCGTCGGCCTCGAAGGGAATGAGCCGCCAGGAGGTCGAGCTAACCTCCTCGGGTCGGGTTCTTCCCCGCCGAGCCTCGCCAGTGGAATGAGCTCGGCCGTGCTAACTGACGACCATAACTTTCGTCCGAAGTCCGCTTTGGTGCGTTCTTGACTCTATGGAAAGCTCTGAGCCTGTAATCTAACCATATTCCTGTGATGGCATTTCGTGCTCACATAGTTTCTAAAAATTGACTATTGCACTATGCACTAATTACTAGAATCTTGAATGAGAGGGACTGTCATGTGTCATTGCTTAATAATTGAGTGACACGTAAATATGCGTGAATGAGGCTATTATATAGCTTGTTGAAGGTTACCTGTGGAAAAAAAAAAACCCCGAGATTTGGGGTGTCACACATTTTCTTGCCATTTTTCGTAAGCAATAAGTTTTTGACATTCCTACTGAGGATTAAATAGCCCTTGGTGGTTAGGTTAGAATCTGGTTACAATTTTATGGTCTACATTAAGAATCAATCAATATCAAGTCTATGGTACCACTGTAGGGGACTGAAGCGTCCTAGGCAACAGTAGCCGAAATTTGGTATTTAATAAGGGTTTGATTTGGTTAATGTTAACAAGTTTTTGGCGCCGTTGTCAGGGACTGAATTGTTCTATGGCGGTGGTGACAGAAATTTTGGTGGTTTATAGAAAAAGGTCTATTCACATGCTTCTCGATCTACTCCTCCGCATTTGTTCTTCTACATTTTATCTTTCTTCCTTTTCTCATCTTTCCCTACCTTATACTTTCCATTTCTTCAGCTTAACTGCATCAACTTTTCTCAAATAGGAGGGCGAGATAGATTTATCTGGATTTGTCTTTGGGACTAGACCATTTCCATCCCTAAGTCCTCAAGCATGCCCTCATAAAGGACTCAAATGTATTTACTGCCATTATGTCGACTCATTTTCTCGGGCTTCTGGATCTACTTCTTCCATTTACCACACCTAGAAGGGATGTTTTCAGGTAACTCTAGCGATGTTGGCATCAGTTTCCAAAGCGCCTTAGTCTAGGTATTCATTTCAGAGGCCTTAACTCAAACTTCTTCTATGTCTCATATCAGACGGCTCTAAAATCAAACCTGGAGATCTTCTCCAAATTGGATGCCTTAAAAGGACAGAAGATAAAGTTTGAGCAAGCCCAACTTGCTAAGAAACAAGCTACCCAGCGGTTGAGTGAGCTCGACACTGAACATGATGCTCACAAAGTGCGACGTATCGGATCGAAGAACTGAGAAGGAGAAGGAAAAGCTTACCTCTTTGGTGGAGTAGGGTGAAACCATAAAGGCTCAGCAGCTTGAGCATCTACAAACAGAAGAGTCCTCAGGCCAACTCCTAACTTCTCACCGTGAAGAGACGACGGGATTAACTTCATAATTACAGGAAATTGATGCTTCTTGCTTGTATTGCCTTACCTATTAGGATTCTCTCTGCTCTTTTGATTTCTCCATGATATGACCCTACATTTCCACTGGGCCATGACATAAAGAAACTTTGACTTGGGAACTTTATGGCCATTTATTTGGCATTTTTTTTAGTTGTAAATCCTCTTTTCTGCACATGCTTTGATTCGTGCCACAATAGGGTGCACCGAAATCAACAAAATTTGTATCCTAGGATTCCTATTACATACAGAAGTACCAGCAGATAAAGGCTTCAAGGTCGAACTCAGATGGTTTTCTCATGCCACGAGGAGTCACAGCTGATTGAAAATGGTGCTTTTACTTTGGATTTGGGATTTTAGTAAAAACAAAACAGGTTGATGGCTGTAAAACTGTGAATCAAGAAAGGCAAAGTTCAAAAGAACCTTTGGGTTTTCTAATTAATTCGGGCTTAGGTTCTAAGGTAACTCGTAATGTCCTCGGTCCTTTTCCCTTCGCTGTTGGGGAGGATGACCTATAGTCATTTTCCGAGTCAATCTAGGTTTGGCTATAAAACCTAACCCTAAAAAGTTTCCTTCCTAGTATACATCATTTTATGACCCATTAATGTTTCAAAGCAAGAACCATCCTCACTGGATCTTAACTTCAGAAGCACAAATGGCAAAATAAATTGAGCATCATGATCTAGCACAAGTATCCACTTAGCCTCTGAAAGCTTGCCAAGTACTAACCACTCAGGTACGCCACGTGATTCAAACCCACGTATGAGATACGTAAACATAACATAATGATGCCCGTTGCAACAGGGCAATGTATTACCTCAACCCCTTGACTCAAAGGGTCCTCCTCTTCAAGGATGAGGGAGGTTTAGCCAAGCATCCCTTGAGTTGTCATCCTCAGCGGTGTTTAAGTGTGTGAGAAAATACTTAGAAAGGAGAGAAAGTGAAAGAAAGTTGTAGAGGCGAGGCAAGCTGTGCTTTGATCGCCAATTTTATCATAAACTGTACCACTGTTACACGTGCTTCGACCGAGCTATAGTGCTCCGTGAGTCATGGAAATTATATAAAAGTATGAAAGAACAAAATTACATCAAGGGCATTTTGGTAAAAGCCATTAAATACGGGTCAAAAAGCGCTAGCATAAAGATAGGTAACTCGCTTAGCACTCACCACAGTTGCTAAAATTTCGCAACACCGTGAAATTCCTCAGCCGCTTTTCTCTCTCCTTCTATTTTAGCTCCACTGCCTTCCCGATTTGCACATGCAACTAGTCTGCCTGGTTCATCGTATTTGAATCGACATGAAGAAATGGCATATTTTGAAATGCAAAACTACAAAAATATCCACAAAATATGATCAATAGTATAGTCAGACCTTAGTGTATCAATCAAGGCTTAAGTTGATTAGCACACAAAAATTGCTCAAAACATGCAATAAACAGGGCTCAAAACAGCACTATTTGGGCACTAATCACTCTCAACCGACACATTGTTAGTCCCTTAGCAATGACAAAGCAAGGAAGAGTGTATAAGTTATGCTAATGTGCAAGGGATGGTATTAAAAGTGTATGGGTAAGTAATGTCTCCCCTCGCAGGAATGATTGAGACCTCTCGCACAATGCACCAGCTCGGGAGAATAAAATGCCATACACCAAGTTTCAGAAGAGACTGGTCCTAAGGAATCGACCTGAAACTTCCACCGAAA